>JAXQQM020077913.1:0-14827 GCA_034641835.2 Pinus albicaulis | reverse complement strand
AGTGTTAGTATGAATCCTTTGTCGAAGTGTACGAAAAAGGACCACTTTAGCTATGCATAACTAATAGCCCTAACAACAGAAGTGACTGCCAATATCTTCAGATCTGCGGTTAGTTCAACAAGAAAAGAGCTGCAAAACACCAGATCTATGCATGGAAAGACATTAAGCAGTAAAAACAAGGGTTTGCTCCATATACCAATAGACAAGACAAGAACAATTTTTTGAAAGAATTTTTATATTAATTGGGCACCTGGGAGGAAAACAAGAAGGCGTATCCAATTCTCCTCCGTGGGATGGGTTCTTGGAAGTCCTCGGCACTTCAGATCTAAGCTTTCTCTCTCTTGTTGGTGTAGAAAACCCAATGCAAAGAACAGAGCTCAATGGGAGCTCACACATCAAATGATGAGAAAATGGGACCAAGTGTATAGATCCAGAGTGATCTAATAGGCAACAAAAGGTGAGGAATGATGGGAAGAACCCTCCTATTTATAACAAAATATTGGGTCATTCTAGATCTTGGTGCATGATTAAAATAATGTTAACCAAATCTAGATCCACCTTTTATGGAATATTTTATTATATTTGTTGGAGGGAAAAGGTATTTGACTTGGGTCAAATCCCTTGATTAGTGAAAAATAAATAAATAAATGATTTATTTATCTTTTTAAGGAAGTGGTTGGAAAATAATCAAATAAATAATGATTTATTTAATCATTTGTGGGTGTTTTGGTCATATTTAACAAGGAATATTATCTAAATAAGATTTAAATAATTATTCCTAGAAAATAATAAGATAAATAAGGGTTTATCTCATTAATTTCTTTGTTTTTGGGTTAAACATGACTGGGAATAATAATTAAATTATGGTTTAATTAATTATTCCATGAGGAAAATCAAACAAATATAGGTTTGTTTAATGTTTCCTTTTGGGGTTTCCTGTTTGGACCATAAACAACCTAATAAAGGTGGTTTATTAAGTTATTTAACATAGTGAAGGCAAGTTTACTTAGGGTAAAATTGGTCTTACATGGTGTACTTGGGTCCATCTAATGATAATAGGTTAGATGACCAACAAAATGGTGTAACATCTAGTATGGATAAATTTACAGAAACATATCTCAACAAGTCTAAAAAACTCGATGGGTCCAATTATACTAATTGGAAATTCAGGTTGCAAACACTTCTTGATGGAGCGAATGCATGGTCGATTGTCAGAAGTGATGGGCAGAAACCGAATATTATAACAGGGACAACCACACTTATACAAGACTGGGATAAAAGGGAGAGCAAGGCAAAATTCTTATTGAATATGTTTGTGAAAGATAATATTATCCCACACATCAGAGATGGTAAATCGTCCACTACGATCTGGATGATGCTCAAGAAATTATATCAGACACAAAACACAAATCACATCTTGTCACTGAAGGGCAAGTTGTTTTCGATGAGGATGGAGGAGAATGAATCTGTTGCTAGATTCATTGCAAGGGTTAAAGTCCTGAAGGACAGATTGGGTGACATCGGGGAGAAGGTGTCAAATTCCGATCTAGTCACAATCACGTTGAATGGAATGAAGGATTAATATCAGATCTTCATCATGGGATTGGCAGTATGAGATAAAGCCCCTTTATTTAAATAATTAACATTAATTTTATTACAAAAGGAAGAGTGGCGATAGAATTTGAGACCTCAGAGTGTCAATCGTGTGTTGTTGGTGAAGGAAAATATGTACAAAGGGAAAAAACCACAACAACAACAGAAAGGTGGAAGCAATTTTCAAAAGAGACCATTTAGAGGTATGTCTACAAATAATATTTCTAGCATTAAATGCTTTTACTGTGGGAAAAATGGTCATCAAGTAAAGTTCTGCTTTAAGAGGTAGATAGATGAGGCTAGGAATAAGCAGAGTAAGAACACAGGATATTTTGTTGATGAAGGTCACAGTCATGATCTTTGACTGTTTGTAGCTGATTGTGCTCTTTCATCTCCCGTGGAGGATGAGGACAACATATGGTATGTTTATTCTGGCAAAAATCAACATTCCGCCCCTCTTTTTTACTGGCGTTGCGCATTTGGAGACACCTTGGGACAATGAGTTTTTGAAGGCCTTCTCATGGGTCATTTTAAAAAATTCAAGATATTCTGGAAACTAGACAGATAGGTTTAGTTTACCATTCTTTCAGATTTAAATTTTGACTCGAGGAAGGTGCCTAAAAGTGGCCTTAAAAATGGCACTGCGCTTCTGCAATTTTATAAGATTTTAATTAAATTTTCACTTTGTAATTTTCTCCAATTTCTACTTTGACTTTTGTAAAAGTCAAAAGGTGAAAGTAGATGAATGTAAAGGTAAGAATGTAAAGGTGAATGGTAAAAATGGAGTTTTATAGGTGTATTATCTTCCATTTATTGCAAGTCTAGAGTCTCCTTGAGATTGTGACAATAATTACTCCAGATGATATCTGTAGGGGTCCTTTGATCCTTGAAAATTCGTTTGTTCCTCTCTTTCCAGATGGTCCATAGGAGGAGACCAGGGATAATTCTCCAGAGATGATTGAGAATTTCACTTGTGAAGGGGTGTTGGTGCCAATCTCGGAGAGTTCCTCTAATGTCAGTATCGAGCTTACAGTTTCGTTGGCATCTGAAACTAACTTTCTCCCATAGCAGGGATGCCAAAGGACAAGCATAAAGAAGATGCTGCTGAGTCTCTTCATTTTCCCCACAATTAGGACAGATAGAGGGACCATGGAATTGTCTCTTGCGGAGATTGTCCCATGTGAGAATTCTTTGGTGACCAAGGAGCCAGAGGAAAGAGGCGACTTTAGGCCAGACTCCAAGATTCCAGATTTTGCCCCAAAGCGGGTCTTTGGGCATGGGATCCATACTGAGGATTCTGTAGGCTTCCCTAGTGGTGTAAGTTCCTTTAGGCGAGTGGCCCCATCTTAGAATGTCCTTATCTTGCGAAACTCTGATGCATCGGGTACTGAGGTCATCGGTGATGGCTTTGCTTTTTTGTGCTGGGACATTTCTGATAATTCTGGCTGTCTGTCTCCATTTCCGATAACCCTGGTTGTCGATCTCCTCCCAGTGAGTATTAACTGTCTCAAGCTGACGCAAAGGCCAGTCAGGATCCATGGGAGGATTGAAAGTGTTGGTGAGCTTTGGTAATTGTTCCCAAGAGTCAGTCCAAAATCTAGCAGAGGTGCCATCTCTTATCTCCCAGAAACTGTGCTGTTGAATGAGAAGGTGGTGAGTCTTGGCAGAATTCCATATTATAGATCCATTCACTTCCGGAGTCATTCTGACAAGTTCATCTTGGGGACGATTTTGAGCATATTTGGCTTTCCATAGAATGGCCCAAGGCTTTTCAGGAGCAGTGAGCCAATTCCACCAGATTTTCGCATTCATGATGGCGTTACTTTGAAGAGGATCCCGAAGGCCAATTCCACCTTGCTCTTTGGGTTTGCAGATAGTGGACCATTGAACAAGGGCCCATTTTCGATTGATTCCTTTTGATCCCCAAAGAAAGTTCCTTTGGAGGGCTTTGATTTTGTTGAGGACCCATTTGGGTGCCGCTAATATGGAAAAAAGGTAAAGAGGCAAGGCTTGGAGAATAGATTTAATGAGAACCAACCTGCCTACTAAGTTGAGGGTACGGAAAGTCCAGGAGGAGAGACGAGCTGCCAATTTATCAAGGAGTTTGCGCCAGGAAGCATGTTTAAGCGGGGAGGCTATGAGAGGAGCACCTAGGTAAGTGGAGGGGAGGGAAGCAACGAAGAAGCCAAGGATACGGGCAATGGCCAATTGTGTGGGGGGAGGGGTGTGAAAGAAGAATATCTGGGATTTGGATTTGTTTATGCTAGTTCCTGACGCATCAGAGAAGACTTGCAGCAGGGAATTTAGCTTGGAGGCTTCTTGAACAGAGGGATAGCCAAAGCCATATTATCATCCACGAATTGTTGGTGGGTGGCAGCTGGTGCATTGTGGACAGAGATGCCTTGAATTTGCTGAGAGCTTAAGGCAGAGGAGAGGAGGCGCCCCAAACCTTCCGCCATCAGAACAAAAAGAAAAGGAGATAGGGGTCTCCTTGACGAATGCCACGAGAAGGGGTGAAGGTGCGGGAGGGAGTTCCGTTAATAAGAATGGAGAAGGAGGAGGAGGAGATGAGACTGTGGATCCAACGAACCCAGGTGGGGGAAAAGCCAAAGGCCAGAAGCATTTTTTGAATATAGGTCCAGCTTAGTTTGTCAAAAGCTTTGGAAAGATCGATTTTAAGAATCATACCTGCTTGTTTGTTCTGCTTTAACGAATGGATGATCTCATGAGTATGAATGATGCCATCCAGGATCTGCCTGCCCTCAACATAACCGGATTGATCTGGAGAGATAAGAAGAGGCAAGAGCGGTTTTAAACGGTTGGCAATGACTTTTGAGATGACTTTATAGATCACATTGCATAGAGCAATGGGTCTATATTTATCCGGAGTGCTGGCCTCTTCTTCTTTTGGGATGAGAGCAATGAATGTTGCATTTAAAGAAGGGAGAAGCCAATGCATGGCCCGGGATTCTTCAACCACCATCCAAACTTCCTCACCAATGAGATCCCAGAACTGATGGTAGAATGTGGTAGTGAACCCATCCGGCCCTGGAGCTTTTCCGTCTCTGAGCTGCTTCATGGCAACATCCACTTCCTGCCTGGAGACAGGGTGCAAGAGCAGCTAATTATGCTCATCAGTGATAATTTTAGGAATGTTTTGCAGGATTTTGTTGATTGCAAAACTTATGTCCCCGTGAGGTTCTTTATGCACCGTCTGGAAGTGTTCAAGGAACGCCTGCTCTATCTCTGCCTGTGCTTCTACTTTTTCCCCAGTTTGATTCTTTATGGCTGTGATTGAGTTGTGCATGCGTCTTTGTATTGTAGTTCGGTGAAAGAATTTTGTATTTCTTTCACCTTCCTTCAGCCACCTAACCCTGGATTTTTGCCACCAAAGTATTTCCTCTTGTTTTGATCGATCTTCCAGTTGGGCTTTGAGTTGCGTCTCCCGAGCCATAAGTTCCTCCGTGTAACCATTCGTAATGATCTGCTGCTGTAGAGTTTTCATTTCTGTAGAGAGGGCTTGTTGCGCCTGGAAGATATTGCCAAACGTATTGTGATTCCATTGCTTGATGTGGTGTTTTAGGCACTTGAGCTTGTGCTGGAATTGATACATCTTTGACCCTTCAGGTGGTGTTAAGGTCCTCCACCAAGCACTGATGAGATTCTTGAAGGCGGGATGGTTCAGCCAGAATGCCTCAAAACGAAAGGGGCGTTTCCTAGAGTCCCCCAGTCGCTGCCATTGCAAGGAGATGGGCCAATGGTCCGAGCCACTGCTTGGCAGAATTGAGGCGGAGATATCCCCCCCTAGGTGCACCGCATTATCAGAAATTAGGAATCGGTCCAGCTTGGAGGTTATGTGTTGGCGTCCCGTTCTGCGATTACTCCAGGTGTGAATCCCATTGCTGTACTGGAGATCTATTAGCAAATTGTTTTGAATGAAGTCCTTGAAGTGGAAACTTTCTGGATCTAGCTTAGCTCTGCCTCCCTTTTTTTCCCCTAGGTTGGTGATCATATTGAAATCACCACCCAGAATCCACAGAGGGTGGGTTCGGGCATTGTTTAAAACCTCCAATGTGTTTAGAAGATCCATTTTCCCGCCTGCTTCCTGAGGGAAGTAAACATTAGAGAGATGACCATGAACATTGGTACCTATGATGTGAAAGGTTTCTTGAATGAGATGGTGGGCTGCGTGAAAATCATAAAGCGAGATGTCTTGGTTGTTCCAAGCAATGGCGAGCCCACCAGAAGCACCCGATGCGTCAACTGCCACAAAGTGACAATCAGGCCAAGCGCTGGAGAGAATTTTGCCTAGAGTGCTGCTGTTACATTTGGTTTCCTGTAAAAAGAGAATATTTGGCTTTTCCATCTTTAACATGTTTCTGATCATTCTTAGTTTCCCAGGACTATTGAGTCCTCTGACATTCCATGAGGTGAGCTTCATGGATCACTGTGGGGGAGGGGCTTGTAATACTTTGTCAACTTAGCATATCTTCCTGAATCAGCCAGGAGTTTCCTAACTGTGATAGTGTGCTCCAGATCAGTTTTCTGGCCTCGCTTCTTGGAGTCCTTGTTAGATTGACTACCATCCCATCGGCTGCCTGGCTGTATTCCTAGTTCTTTTTGTTGAAAAGCTCTGGAGATGATGACTTCCAGTCGATCTAACTGTTGGTCTGGAATCTTGTCAAATTCCTTTCTTTTGCAAGCTAGTTCCAGTTCCAGAATATCCAGCCCCATGAGATCTATGCTCTCAGGTTCGACCTCCATATTTTGAGCTTGACTGCTGCCTTCAGAGTTCAAGGATGGGATGCAATCCACATCCATTCCGTTTGGCTTCCAATCTGGATCAACGGGGGTTTCATCAACTGAGGGACCTTGGCTCATCGAAGCCTTGGGAGAGGGCTTGGAGCCGGGTGGAGGTGAGGATGGAGGGATTTTGGTTGAGTGGGAAGTAGGATGATCGGCTGGGGGAAGGTTCTCAGGGTTGGAGGCAAGAACTTCAAAGCTATTACTGGTGGAGGGAGTGGAAGAGGTTTGGACCGAGGGTTTTTTTCCACTGGAGGGTTTCTTATGGGATCTTCGCCAATTGGAGATTTTTGTGAAACCATCCGAATCAGAGTTATCAGGAGGATTGGGGCTTTGAGGCTTGGCATTGAGCGGGCAATCCCTAAATAGGTGACCATGAACGTGACATTTGCGGCATCGGAAGGGAACATGCTCAAAATCCAAAGGTTGAATCCATTCATAATCATCGTGAAAGAGACTTACCGAGTCAGGAAGGGCTTGTTCCAAGCGCATGTAGACACAGATGCGGGCATAAGAGGTGTAACGGCACAGCTTGATTTCCTCCGCGATTTTGATGAACTCCCCTAAACCCTTGGCAATGTCTTTGAGTGAATCCTCATCCCAGTATTCCAGGGGGAGCGAATAAAGTCGGATCCAGACAGGGGCCCAACTGAAGTCCTCCTTGTCGGGGTTGAATCTTTCAACCCAGTCTCTTAGGTAAAGGCCGGCAGAGTTGAAGAAGTATGGTCCTTCATCCAGGACTCTGTTTCTATCCTCAATGCAAGTGAAGATGGCAGTGAAAAAACCTTTGGGGCCAAGTTGGAGGTCAACCTGCCCTTTGGGCTTCCACTTGGCGGCTATCCATCCTTGCAGAGCTTTTTCTGTAGGCCAGAAACCTATGAATTTACCGATTAGGGCATGGTCCTTCATGTACTGAATTCTTCCATTGATTCGATGGCTGGGCAAGTCTATTTTTGGCCTTTCTGCTGCGATTGGCTTGCATGTGGACGATTTGGCCTGGGGCGTTTCCTTTTTTCCGGAATCTTCTGTCTGTACCTCTTTCTGTTGGTCAGACTTATCAGCTTTACCTTCAGACTTGCGAATATCTTCCATATCCGGAGCTTTTGTGTAAGTGGGTGTATGACTGGAGTTGACCCCATCCGCAGGAATGTCGTTTTGTGAGGGGGAAGAACCTTCTCTTCCCCCTGTCGGGCCTGCCATGGCAGGCGCACCAGAGCCCGATCTCAGCAGAGCAGAGGGGGCGTGCCAGGGAGAAGCAGCAGGGAGTGCTGGTGTCGGCGCTGAAGCAGGGGCAGCAATCATTTAACAAGGAATATTATCTAAATAAGATTTAAATAATTATTCCTAGAAAATAATAAGATAAATAAGGGTTTATCTCATTAATTTCTTTGTTTTTGGGTTAAACATGACTGGGAATAATAATTAAATTATGGTTTAATTAATTATTCCATGAGGAAAATCAAACAAATATAGGTTTGTTTATTGTTTCCTTTTGGGGTTTCCTGTTTGGACCATAAACAACCTAATAAAGGTGGTTTATTAAGTTATTTAACATAGTGAAGGCAAGTTTACTTAGGGTAAAATTGGTCTTACATGGTGTACTTGGGTCCATCTAATGATAATAGGTTAGATGACCAACAAAATGGTGTAACATCGCGCACACTGTAGCTTTCAATTAATGATCTTTGCTAGAAACAGACATATGTTCATTTAATTTTTTTAAAATTGTATGTATTTTTTAATTTTTCCATTTTTTAATTTAAAAGTTCGAAATTTTAGTTTTTCTTTGTGTTTTATTTATTTATTTATTTATTTTTTTTTTTTTTAATTTTTTACAAGTAAATTTTGTTTTTTTTTTTACATTTTTATTGGTTTTATTTTTATTTGTTTTTTTATAATTGATTGTTTTTTGTCATGTTTTTAAATTTAAATTTTATGTTTTATTAATAACATGAAAATCACCACTCTAAAAAATAGTGGTTGATGCTGCATCACCACCTTTCAAAAATCACTAACATTTGAAAACAAATATTCATACTTCATAAATAAAAAAATTTAAAGTTTCAAAAATATGCACAAAAAAAGGGTGATTTTGTATCACCACTTTTCAAAATCGGGTGCTTTTTTTGCTACCTCGAAAAAGTAGGTACCAGTTCAGTTACCTATTTCATCAATAACTATGTTCCATGTGAAAGTGGCATAGAAGATCACATGAATACTTGGACTTAGAAAGGGAAATACCTTCTTTGGATTGCAAGACTTGAAGACCAAGGAAATAATACAAATGTCCTAAGTCTGTCATTTCAAACTTCTTTTTGAGGCTAGACTTCACATGGTTTATATGGTTGGGATCACTACCAATAAGGATAATATCATCAACATAAAGAACAAGGATTATTAAGGACTTACCCACTTTCTTGGTGTATACAGTGTTGTCGGAATGTCATCTAAAAAAGCCATTATCTAAGAGAAAGATATCCATTTTGGCATACCAAGCCCAAGGGGCTTGTTTAAGACCATAAAGAGAATTCTTAAGGTGACAAACAAGGCTAGAGTCGTTTTGGATAAAGCCAGGGGGGTGTTCCATGTAGATTTCTTCATGCAAGTCCACATGTAAGAAGGTGGATTTAACATCCATCTGATGGACTTCCCAATTAAAGGAGGTAGCAAGGAAAGAACAAGGCAGACATAATTCATTTTGGCAACAAGGGATAAGGTTTTAGTATAGTGAATGCCTTCAACTTATGAAAATCCTTTAGCAACAAGAAAAACTTATACCTATCATGACTATTAGATGATAAGTTACAAAAGTACATACTAAAGAAACACACTTTACCTAACTCTATGGTAGACCAACTTATGCTTAACTCTTTCCTATGTGTTGGAGTATCCTAGCATAATGTGCCAAGATACACAATTACAAAGATGTCTCACTTATTCCAATATTGGAACATGAAGCCACAAATTGCTCCTCAAAAGAATGATCTTTCTATCCTATTCTTAGCTAGAGAAGCCAAGGCTAAAAGTCCTTACTGGAGGCATGAGGGTTTATTTATAACAAATGAGGTGACCTTTCACCTCCTATGTGACTCTTGAGCTCCCTTATGACCTTTGGAATTCCTAGTAACTCTTCACATTCCACATGTGACTTTTTGACTTCCACACACATTTTGCATTTTTTTTTTAATTTTTCAAATACAAATTTACATTTTAGATTTTTTTTCGCAAAACCCTAAAAAAAAATAGACATATTTGTGTTCATATTAGGGAAATTTTATTTTGGCGCTTATGACATGAATATATGTAGTGATATATTGATACCAAGCTCTGTATTCTACTACTATATCTCTAACCTTTTGTGGTAGATCTATATTGTAGCTGATCTTTCCCTCCAAGGCGTCTAGACTCTGGATATATAGTTTTGAAGCGTGATTGTACATTGTTCCACAACATGAATGGCTGCATATGTAACTTGATTGACTTAGTCACATATTGCAGAACAAAGTCTTTATTTACCTCCAAGTCATCTCGGGTGGTCGCCTATCTGATGTGGTCCAATAATTCTTCTAGCTCCTGCTTGATATACCCCTATTTTTCACCTCACCGAGTGCACCTATAAAAGGTATTTTTTGTACTCACACCAAGACTTCCAATCATTTATGCAACTGCATATAACATGACACAGTGTTGCTTATATGGTTGTTGTAACAACCCCAAATTATAATATACAACTAATTATATCAATAATGCGATTAATAATCAACACACAACTATTCAACTAATTAGCATATAATTTTCGAAAAACACAAGAAAAGACGACTTACTTGTAGTGATGATATTATTTACTTGTGATTTCGAAGTTAAACACTATTTGAATCTTGTTAATTGCAACAAAGTTTTTGGGGACATATCTCCACCCAACCATAGGCTCATTTGCACATAATATTTCTACAACTAACCACTCTTGAGCCCTCAATCAAATACTATTGCGAGGGAATCCTTGGCCTCATAACACTCTTCTTCCAAAAGAATGCCTAATCTCATCCCCCTCTTCATCCATTAAATAGAACAAAGGTTCCAAAAAAGGAAAGGGATTGGAAAGGGATCTACATGCACACAATCCATGTGTCAAAATGCAAACTTTTGTTTCTTTGTTTTAAGTTTTAATTAATTCAATATTTCTCTTAAATTTAAATCTTTCTTATTTTATTCCTTTTTACTTTTTGATAGCTTTACTTATTCTTACTATTTTTATAGTTTACTTATATATATATTATTTAAAACTCCGCCACATATATTAAATTTATTTACTTAGTTATTACATTTTCTTCATTGTTTATTATTTATTTACTGTTATTACATTTTCTTTATTATTTATTATATATTTACTATTATCATATTTTATTTATTATGTATTATTTGCTGACGTATATATTAATATCATTTTATTTTATTTATTATTATTATTAATATTATTACAAAGAGGTATTAAATACTCCCCCTCTTTAAGGAACTTTGTCCTGAAGTTAAGTTGAATAATTTAACTTTAATTTTATTTAGTTACTTATTACTTCATGTTTTCCCTAAACCCTCTTCTGAACTAGTATACCATCACGCATCGAAGGTTACACAACACCAGGGAAATCCCAAGGAATCTTTGTCCTTTTTCCCAAATTTTGGAACCATGCATAAAGCCTCATCGGTCTATACCATAGCCTAAGTCTTGTGCCAAGGCTTAGACCTCATCTGCCCCAAGGCAAGCATCCATTATATGTACTCAATGACTTCGGGAATATCACAGGGTTATCCCACTCCCTCCAGAATCACTAAGGTGCATAGCCACAAGCATCGAAGCCCTCACACCCCCTCAGGACTTTGGCCTCCCAATCTAATTTCATGAACTCAACCACCTCAACATGTTCCCATAGCCCCTCAAGGGCTATTCATCAAGAGTTTTACCATACAAAGGAACCACTAGCACATGTAGTGTTGATTGAGTCTATCCCTAGCAAATGTGGTGTTACACATTCTCCCTCATAGGTATGGGATCCCATGAGATCATAAAATTAACTAGTCCCTCTCAACCCATTTGTGGATTTTCAATCAATCACCACATCTTAACATGCATCCAATGCTTTAGTCACAACATCATAGAAAATAATCCACATTCCAACTCTTGCATGCCATCATGAGAACATAATATCGTTGTTATCATAATATTTTGAATAGTAAAGAACCGTGTGCTCATGCATGTCATAAAATCTACATACAATTACCACATGCTTCACATCATGAAATACCATCATAAGTTATAACATCGACATATTTGTATCAAATAAATATCATGACATCACATAATAATTGGAACCACATATTAATATAACTTCATACCATAACATCATAAATATGAGAATCACCTCAATACATATCAAATGTAGATAAATAATAGCATTCTTCATGATTCATGATAAAAATCAATGTCATTTACTTGTCTAAACAATGAATATCAATGATGAAATAAAATTATCCAACATCCATCTAGGGTCTAGGTTGTCACATCAATACTGTTATTGTCATGTTTTCATCAAGAAACCAATTACTTTTCAATAATTATTTCTTGTTCTTTCAACTAGTAAGTTGAAAATTTAATAATAGGTAGTCATTTAAGTACATTGTTAAAATTTCAAATGGGCCTCATCATGTTGAGCTCTAATATCCAATCATGTATTCTTCCTTCCGCAATGAAATTTAGTGAAATTCATCACTAAGATATTAATGGTTGTATAATTATTCCTTAAATCATCAATATCAAAATTAAAATTCCATGATAACTATACATATTTTTCTTATCCATTCTAGTATCATCTTACTTAGTGGAACACAAACACTAGGTCATCGTGGTTTAAGTCTTCTTAAATGCTTAATACATGTCCATAAAGGGCTAATTAAGCCTCAATGGTTTATCTATCATCCATTAATTATCATTGTTCACTTTCAGAAATATTAACTCATTTTATCATGTTTCCAACTCAGTACCATTTAATCTCTTTTATCAAAGATGCAACATTCTTTAAGTCAGACTAGGGATTCTTACCCTTCCCTTATATCTCATTAAATTCATATTTAGTTGATAACATGAAACCATTACTACCATAATAATCCACCAAATTGTTTCATATGGCTAGTGTGCTTTGACAATAACTTATTTCAATACTAGTGTCATAAACTTGATAATTTTTTCTATATGAAGTCTCATTAGATCATCAATCCTCCCATGAAACAATAAGTGCATATCATTCAAGTACCGGTCTATTGGTTTATTCTCACTTCTTTCATCAATTTGTGCATATTCCTTCTCAATGTCTCATTATATGACTTTCAGCAACATTCCTTCTTACACTTTATGCTAAGCGATTGATCATTAATATACATTATCTATTTCCTTTGCCAAAAGTTAGAAAATTGTGATCTTTAAAAACCTTTTCCTCAGTTTATCACATGTCATCCTTACCGAGTTGCGAATGTTTTTAGTTTGCAATTTCATATCTTTTCACCTTAAAATTATATAGGTCATCACTATGACCCTCCAAGTCATTCCTAATCATCACTCATGTTGTTCAATCTGCTAGTGCATATCCTTAAGAGAGATTCCCAAAAAGGGAGAGACACTCCTTCACTGTCATCACATAAGTTTGTCATAAGATTTATTATTATTATTATTATTACTTTAATAGTTCATCCTAGCACTTCAATGTTATTCACTAGGTATACGCTCCAAGGAAGTGGTTTGAGTTTTAATAAAATTCTTACATTTAATTATAAAACTTCCTCTTACTCAACTTAAGTTTCATTATATCACTCTTTCTTTTCATCATCACATTCCGAGTTGATCATGGTTATGGAGAGTGCAGAATTTTCATTATAAAATTTACAATTTCATCCTCTCCCCTCAGCCATAAGATAAATTTATCTAATTAATACTTAAATTGAGGAATCACTTTAGAACTTTTCTTATATTCTTAAAACCCTTGCCATTTTTTTTTCCATATTCTGATTCTACTCTTTGGGGAATTATATTTCTATTATTTGATAACTTATAGGTTGCCCTCATCTTGCTAAATAGCTAGCATCTTCTTTACTTCTTCGAGTTGCATAAGTTGGAGAAATGACCTTGCTTTAATGTTCATGGCGAGCCTTTTATTACCATTCTCATTCTTTCCCTCTTTAAGAGAATACTTCCTCATAGAAAAGTCTATTGAATAAATTTCATAACCTCAACTACTGAGTTCGAGCAATATCATATGCATTTATCAACCATTTCATATTAATAAAAAGTAAAAAGAGAAGATTGTTACTTGTCTAAATAACTCACTCACTTGATTTTCAATTAATGTAGAATTTATCTATGTAAGCTTTCATTACCATATTATAACATATTTCTAAATCATTGTATTGCATATAAATATATTATTATCACTGTGGAGAATCCAATCTTTCCCAACAACAATAATAATAAATTTTTGATTCGTTATTCATATGTACATGTTGGAAAGTCACAAATTGATTACGAAACAACTAATAAAAATATTACAATCTCCAAAATAAATAAATAAAATAAAATAAAATTTCACACCGGACATTAAGGTTTTTGTATATGATGTGTCTCTAGTTTAAGTATTGCAAAATATATATACTGCTACGAATAGGTGCTACAATGAGGTGTTACACACGGAGGCTACCAAGAGGTGCTACAAAGAGGGAATACATTTAGGTGATACATAGAGAGGATACATAGAATCAACACACTACGAGAGAAGTATGCCATACGAGATATAACATGTCTATATATATAATGACTTTTTATGTGACCTATTTCGTTGACTTATCTTCCTATTAATAATATTAAAAATCCACTATTTATTTAAAAAAACTCTTAATAAACAAATATGAAAATAATCGTATCTTTATTGATTTAATAACTCTAAAATACAAATTGGATCTTTATTGAAATAATTAATAACAATAATTATTGAATCTAAAATAAAAATTGGATCTTTATTGAAAAAATTAATAACAATAACGAGAATATTTATTGAGAGCATTAATAAAGCTAATAACAAAAATAATTAAAAGTGAAAACTCTTAAAAAGAGTAGTGACAATTTATTCGTTCGAGTTTTCACACTTTGAACCAGTGGTGGGAGCCCATGTCAGACATATCTATAATATAATTCAACCTTGGTGGAATTAGAAAGTTCGTAACTAGTTTTCATGTTTATCCTCTCGTATTAGCCGATGGACGCGTAGCTCAATAGGACGGTTCACTGGAAAAATAGTTGCCACATCACACACTCAAGTTAACTTCTTGGTAACTCAGAACTGGCCAGAAAGGAAATACGATACCACTTTCCCAATATGGTAAACCATTTCCT
>JAXQQM020092607.1:0-106179 GCA_034641835.2 Pinus albicaulis | reverse complement strand
GATCTGCTTGTACAACCTGGTCATGTGGGAAGGGGTTTTTAGCTTGTATGGTAAACTTGACCTTATGCATGGTGAATGGTTGGGCATGAGGTGCTTCATGGACTGAAGTGTTATGGCCATGGCATCAATTTTTTTGTGATATATGGTCTACTACGGGTGACAAGAACCATGGAAGGAAGGCTCTACCAACCAAGGAGGATATTTATCATGTGCAGGTTGAGGTGATGATAAAAACGGTTGGATATGAGGATCTTGTGGTTTATTTTTTATGGATAAATGATGTGAGGGTATGCAGAGTTTTCTGTGACTCTATCATGCTGGGGGTAGAATGATACCTGCTCTGGAACTTTCAGGAGCTGACGTTGTGGATGATTTGCGAGCTTATCCTATAAAAACAACTACCTCAAGTGAAAGAGTATTCTTTATCAAAATTTACTGAAAATCACGAGCTTGAAAAAAGAAGATGAGAGAGGGTATACTTGCCGGCATTGAAAAATTATTCTTTTGAGAGTGCGAATGTGGGGCATCGCCTTTGTTCATCATGGAGTGTTCATTGGGGTGAAATTTACGATTCGGAGAACGGACCTTCTGATCTCTCGATATTGTCCTCCGAAATTTTTAAAAAGGGTGATATATAGGTGGATATGGATCTAATTCAACTCATTTATATTTGTTGAGTTTTTGAGAGATGAAATGATTCTTCGTAGCATTTCTTGCTATTGTGGTTAGCCTGAGCAACAGAGATTCGCAAGATCATGCCCAGGTAACCTCCATGATGTCCTGCACTTTAATTTTTTTCATTTTAGTGGTGCCAGGGTCCGTATAGACTTGGTTTGTATAGATTCTATGTGTTTTTTTGCCCTAGATTGCACGGGCGATCAGGGCAAAGGTGAGCCCCCTATGAACTTTTTTGGGGGATAAGTGTGCTAATGCACTCATTTCCCCTTTTTTTACATGCCTTAATCTCGCCTATGCAGAATACAGTTGTGTAAAGCCGAGGAAAAAAATATTTTGTTTTTTTTTTCTATTTTTTTTTTTTCCTATACTTATGGGTACCTATTGTGATGATAGATTATTGTGGAGGGAGCAGGATTGGGCCGAGCTCTGGACTAATCTAGCTGCTGATGCTGAGGCACGCAGTCATTTGGCACTGTGGGGGCTCCTGAAGTTCATGGAGAATGAGCTTCTTCGGTCACAGGACCGACTACTATGCTACTTGGTCCGACATTGATGCAGGAGGCACAACATGTTCATGCTGCGGGGGACAAACCTAGTCATCCATCCTAAGACGTATGTGTACTTTGTGACCGGGTTACTACTTTAGGGTGATGTACTGAGATATCCACTCCCTGCCGAGAGAATGGACTTGGAGAGATTTCTGAGATGCCACTGTGGTGGGGCACCTCTTACTGAGCAGTGCATCAACATTGCATCTGTGACATATTTGGAAAAGTGATGTGCTCTGGTGGTGATTGTGAGACTAGCAAGGCCAGCTGCTCTGCATCGAGCATTAGGATTGTAGGTTAGAGTACTGTGCCAGTTGAGGTCCAGGCATTTTTTTGACTTCGCCTGTTTCTTCTTGATGGGATGGTGGCGCAACTCAACAAGGTCCATCGTGGATCTATGTCATTTGTGTATGCTAGTATCTTATGTAGCATTATGTATGAGAGGGTATTACTATTGAGGCTAGTAGTGGCAGTGCCTCCTGGGGGGCCACAAGAGCCTCATATGAGTAGATGGGCTTCGGTGATGCCGCGAGACAATGGGGGAATGTTGGGGAATTATTGGAATGCCACGACAGAGGCTTGGTTCGAGACCAACCCGCAGATTTTCTTAACCTACCCATATGTGGGGATGGACTTCCGGGGGGATCTAGACATGGGTTTCCCTTTTCGTTACACTTGGGGGCCACGGGTATGTTGTGTATGTTTTCTGCATTTCTTTAAGTATACATGTACTTATGTGTTTTTCTAGTGACATTGGCATCATTTTGGCTACTCTTGTAGATGTTGGCAAGGTGGGTTGTCCCATGGCTCGGTTGGGTGGCCACAATCCTCTACGACGAACTAGGGGTGCTCAGGGAGGAGGTGCTATAGGGGGACCTGCGATGGTGCTAGCCCTTCAGGAGAGGGTAGCAGCTTGGACGCTGCGGAGAATTAGGGGAATTTTGAGGTCTAAAATGGGCCTCCTAAGGAAAATGTACAATAAAAATTCACTTTATGAGAATCCATCACATTTTAGGGGATGACATCATCCCTAATGGTTGAGGTGGCATTGCTTGAGTTAAAGGTATTTACTTGTCACATTCTCAATGGTGGATAAAAACTCATGGTTAGACATGGTAGTGCTCTAAGTACTTTTAAAGTCAAAGTAAAGTACTCATAATAAATGTCATTTCACACTTTTTGAATAAAAATATATTATTTTCATTTCATATTTCTAGAAAAAAACAATGCATATCCCTATACATTTATTATATTATATTATATTATTTTTAAATAGTATATTAATTACGTGTTATTATACAATTTAAATAATACAATTTCTAATTAATAGCATAAAATATAATTTATAATTTATAAATTTATATTTATATTTTATTTCAAGTTATTTAGGTGTAGAGGACAAATGCATTAGTTGTTTAATGATAATAATTTTTTCTTGAAAAATGCATTCTTATTTATAGTCACATCAATATTTTTTTTTTTATCACTTTTATTTTGGTAAAACTTTTGAATTGAATTTAACTATGGTTACATAGATTGTGGTGCAAAAAGTGAATTGAAAATTCATAAATATTATTTTATTGGTTTAGCTATTATTTTATGATTTCCTTAGGAGGCCCATTTTAGACCTCAAAATTCCCCTAATGGTTGCGGATGAGAAAGCTTGTGTTGATGCAGCAATAGCACATGCAGATACGATGGATGCTCGTATTGAGGAGTTGACTGCTTAGGTGTCAGCCCTTGGGGATGCCTGGGGTCGAGTCGACCGCTTGACCCAGGGGGTGCATGCTCAAGGGTTTATGGATGACTTTGAGGACGTCTGGTTAGAGACCGTGATGGTCCGCGAGAGGGAGTATTGGCCCATTCTACGTTAGGTGGAAATATCGGTTGCGACAATGGATCCAGTGGTGGCGTTGGGGGCAGTTGTGGGTCTAGGTTCCCCTCCCGAGGGGGCACCCCTGTAGAGTATTTTTATACATACAGAAAGCACCCATTATGAGTATGCTTCCCTTATTTTTGATGATTTTTGTATCTTTGGGTTGGCAGTTGGGCCAGCGACACTATTTTTTGTACTCAGACATACAAATTGTGATATATATATATATATATATATATATATATATATATATATATATATATATATATATATATATGAGATATATTTTTTGCGGCTGTACATGATGTGTCACTTTTTTCAATTTATGTATGATGTTATGCTCATGGATACCTATATTTTTGGCTTTTATGTATGATGGTTTATTCGAGATGCATTCAAGTTTAGGATATTGTTAGCTATGTGATTAGATGTTTGGTTTTGAGTCCTTCGTATATGTGTAAATGTGATGTAGTGAAATTGTTTTCTTAATATTTTGACACACAAATATTTTATAAATAGATGTGTATCTCTGGTCTCAAATGTTTGGTTTACCTTCAACACTACTAACTAGGAATCGAGGTAGATATGCATATGCCGTATACCCTGATGGAGGGCATCACATATAATTCCGATGACGGCGTCATATTCTGCTTGATTGTTTGTTTCTGAATCAATGCACACACCATTTGAGAATATGAGACCATCTTGATGCTCCATCAGCAAATATAAAATAGATGTAATGTTCCTTTTTCAGGAACTTGCTACAACTATGAGAATATCTCAAGATATTCTAGAGTCGGAGCTCCATTTTCCAAAATATCACAAGTCTATTCTAGAGATAGATTGTGGGGGAATTTTCCAGATATGTCACCTTCACAAGGAAGGGTGAGACGCAGAGGCTACCTAGCCCTTCATAGACTCTGTCTATAGATATGTGAAATTACATCCTTAGGAATTGCCCAAAGAATAGGGCTAAAAAAATGTAAGCACATGTATGAGCATAGAATGGAAAGATAGCGTTATTATATTGAGCCATGGCACATGAAGAAGTAAATAGATGATCAATGAATAATATAGCAGCAAATGTCTACAATTCTTTGAGGATCCAATCACTCAAGATTGGCAATGAAAGCCTCAACAAGACAAGTACATGAAATGAGTCAAAACACAGCTATGTATCCATACCCTAGCTATGTCTATGCATTTATGAATGGAGACTGCAACATACAATATGTAAATAAAATGATATATCAATATCAGCTCAAATAAAGAAAAGGAGCAAGCTCTCAACCCCTGAAAACACTAGTACAACAATCCTTAGAAGGATTGGCTACAATACATGTGCAGAAATGGAAAAAACAATAATGCCAGAGTTGCTGGGCAGCAGTAACTCATAAAAAAAATAGGAGGAAATCGATGAATGAGATCCTCAATATGAAATGGCCTCCTCCAATGCAAAATCTGAAGTGAAGGAATGATTCTTTCACCTAAGATTTCACCCTCCAACTATCTACAAACCGCTCACAGAAAATGCTCTTCAAGAATAAAGTTGTCTAAGAGAGGGACTGCACTACATATGATGGCAAGTGGTTGGCCTAATGCCAAAGATGGTGGAATAAGCTTAGAAACCACCTTTGTTAATCTCCCGAAGAGATGGAAGCTCCCTCCACTAAAAATCAAGCCAAGGATGGTGTTGCAGAAAACTCCTCCTCAAAGAATACCTGAACAACACCGCACACCCTACGAAATCAGGCCGATGATGAGGAATAATGCTTGACCTCTCAATGTATGAATATGGGGAAATAGAGTGCAATCCTCCAAGAGCTACTCAAGAAGGAGAGGAAATCCTAAACAGGAATTCCCTTAGAAATTCTTGCTAACCAGCAAGATGTTTTTGCAAGTCCACCGGACCAAAGATGAACAATACTCAAGATGATTTGCAATGGTAGCCTTTCCCTCCTTTTAAATAGTGTGAGCTCCCTCTCAATGGACCCCACTCATTAGGTTTCCCTTCCTCTAGAAGCTTCCCTCCTTATCCCATTATGTTGGCCCACAATGTGCTCTCCACCTCATGCTACTGCACAGTTTGACTTGGTCAAACTTGAGCTAGCCTTCTTGAAAAAGCCCCTTTTCACACATGGAGGTGTGAAATCAAGCTCTAAAAGTGATCCTCCCTCATGCCAAGAGGATTTTTATTCTCTATCCAAGAAATAAATGGGTCTCCTACCCATTTTATTTATCTCCTACGTGAAAATGGAAAAATTAATGTTCCAATTTTCTCCATGAAAAATTGGGAATATTACAGTCCTCCCCTCTCAAAGATTGCTTATCCTCAAGTGTAAGGATAGAATGAGTTCTTCTGTTCTCCTCTCCCTATAGCATCTCTATATGATGATCTCCTCCAAGGAAAATGGTGCCATCTCATCAATCAAATCTCCATAATGCTCCTCCTCAGCATGTAAGTCAGTTATCAATCCATCATCATGTAAAGGTGAAATACTCAAGAGGATAGCAAAGTGATGTCTAGAGGTCCCCTTGAAGAATGGAATCTACAATAAAATGGGAATTATATTTCCCATATGGATCCCCCATCTCCAAGCTATGAGCCATGCAAAATGAGTCACCTTCTAGCTAGGCAACTCTTGAAAGCTGTCATCCACCTTTGGCTCTAACAAAGTAGGTGGGATGAAAATATGCACATGGTAAGCAATGTAGCCTACCCCACACTATCCATCTCTCCACTTATGATAAGTGTAGAGTGCTGACTCTCCATGGGCTACAATAATTTTTTCCTCAAGTGGCAAGATGAGGACTAGACCTCCAAAGATCTCTCCCCCAACACTGAAAATCAAGATGGCCCAAATATCTCCATATATGATGAGTTGGAAGTCATCAACATATGGCATATTCTCCATCATATGGCCCACCTCATAAGGAAAAAAATGTGCTGTCAAGGTGACCATACCATATCCCATGCTCCCCTTAGAACATGTAGTGCAAATAATGTGAGTAATTTCTCCCTCTAAGGACAGATTCACCTCATGTGTCTCTCTCCCAAACATGTTCCTCATAAAGATAGAAAAAATATAACCATAGGAAGAAAAAATGAGAATCATACTTGTTTTCATATGCAACAAATGAGAAGGACAATGGTCCCTCAGATGAAACCAGCGCAGCTTGAACCTCAACTGCAAAAGAGGCTGATAAAATAAGTGGCTTCTCAACCACCTGCATGCTGCTCTAATCTCCTCATAAGTATGGAGAAAGTGAATAATGCAAGGTGTACAATGAACATGTCCTCCTTAACTCCTCTCTTCCCCAAGTCCTCCTAGGGAATGGCCATCAATCATGCTTATGGCCTCATCTGAACCATGTGGTCTAGAAAAAAGAATGCTCCTCCTTGGAGCATCATCCTGCACATGTATGGCTAAGGGACATATACATACATCATATAAATGCTCATGTGAACAAAAATTAATACCCTTACCATACTCTCTGCTCATACAAATGGAGTGGCTCATAAATGATTCCCCTCTCATCCTCCAAGAGTATAGAGGTGGTTGTGCTAACTCTCTCAAAGATTCATGTCTCTCCTCCATCTCTATGTGATCCATGCATCTGCTCATATGCTGACATATATCCTCCTCGAAGCCCATCCAAAAATACCCCTCCATGAAGGTGTGGTATGCTCCCATAGAATAAGTGGGACTGAAAAGGAACTCCTCATGAGCTGCATGTAACAACTTCTCCTTAAACTTGGAAGCTCTAGGAAAGAAAATCCTGCCATGATGAAAGATGACCCTATCTCTGACTGAATATGCCTCCTCATGCAACTGGCCATCCAAGATCATGTAAGCAAAAAGATCCTTGGAATAATCCACCAACAACTAGGAGCTCCAATATGGATCTAACCTCCATAGTGACAGTGTTGATGATATCTCATGAAGAGCACCTGTCATATGGTCACCATCTGCTTTGACATCTCCCATGCCAAAGATACAAGTTGGAAGGTTGTTGTCCTTCCTCTACTACTTATGCCTCAACACAAAATATGAAATGGAAGTGGGTGATGATGATGTTGAGAGAATTCTCTCTCTGTCCTTGAGTCTACCCCAGACTCCCAACACTGTATCAAGCTCCCTCCAGGTCTCCAACCTCCTGAAATCAATGATTGGTGCCCCAAAATGTGAAGCATCTATCCTCCTCTGCTAATCCAGTGGTCTCCCAGGAAAAATTTCTCGAAGTAGTGAGACATTATCATCAAGAGATGACTGAATAGATGAATGGAGATAACCATCCATGCTTCCACTGTGCAATCCAATCACCTTCTTAGGTGCATCAACCTCCATATATGAATAGGGATGTGTACTCCTCATCTCATGATGTTGGGTCTTCTCCCTACTTCCTCCTTGTATCTCCATGGTTCCACACCTCCTCAAAAATGGCACAGGTAAAACATGAGATGTGCCTTGATCTCCATACATGAGATCCTAGGGACTTCCTTGCAAAGATGCAAGCATCACTTTATGTGGAGCAAGAGCTCTTCTTCCCTCTGCATGATTTTCTAGATCAACTCCAGATCTAACAACGTTTCTACCCTCAATATCTGCAACATGAGTGGGAAACCTCTCAATAATTGGATCCTCCTTTGGATAAGAGATCCCCATGCTCCCTTGCTCAAAGGTGTGAGATGAAAACCTTTCTTCTGACAAAGTAGGTTGCAAGTTTTCAGCCCCTTCTATGGTTTTCTGAAATGGTACTACGTTCTTATGCAAGGGTTTTATATGAGTTTTCTTGTTTAGATCCACCATGTGTGTCTCATGAATCCTTCTACCAAATATTTCCACTAATGCCTTATTGAAATTTGCATAAGATGAAATGTTTACATTTTTCAAAGAACAGGATTCAAAGATCCACCAGGCATAAGCCTTACCTCTCAAATTCAGCGCTGCAACTTTGATGGCTTCATCCTTCGGTATTTTGTGCTACTGCAAGAAGGCCTCTAAATCTTCCACCCAAAATTTTGCTGAACATGTAGGTGAACTCTCAAAGGTAGATAGAAGAAATCTATCTTGCTACTCTTTTCCATTCACCTTCATCTTGCAAAACTATGAAAAACTAAGATGATCTTTGAATTTTTGAGTTTGAAACTCATACTCCTTCAAAAAATCACTAAGGGTTTCCCTCCCAAAAACTTCATCCCTTCTTTCCATCTCTCTTTCGGAAATCCTGGGCATGTGACTACATTGTACAAGATGGTGTGTAGCTTCATGCTCACACTGGTCCAATCTAGAGTTTTCTCTTGAACCAAACCCTCTAGGAGATTCCATATACTTTCTCCGAATCTCCTCATACTCTTCATGAATCATATGTACAGATTTAGGAAGAAGCTGGGTAAGCTTATCCCCTTTTTATTTTTCTTCTCCAAAGGATGGAGTTTTTCTTATGCTTATTTCTCTGTCTCCTTGATGAGAATAGGAAGTGCAGGGCTCTTCCTCTTCTTTCTGCATATCCTCCTTAGGGAGGCTCTTCTCTATTTTTAAAATAGATGGGATCAAACTCATCTTCTGCAAAATCTTGGTGAAGACTCACAAGTTGAGCCAAGAAAGTTGCTTTGATACCACTGTAATGTTCCTTTTTCAGGAGCTTGCCACAACTATGAGAATATCTCAAGATATTCTAGACTTGGAGCTCCTTTTTCCGAAATATCAAAAGTATATTCTAGAGATAGACTGTGGGGGAATTTTCTGGATATGTCACCTTCAAAAGGAAGGGTGAGATCCAAAGGCTACCTGGCCCTTCATAGACTCTGTCTATAGATATGTGAAATTCCTTCCTCAGGAATTGCCCAAAGAATAGGGATAAAAAAATGTTAGCACATGTATGAACATACAATGGAAAGATAGCATTATTCTATTGAGCCATGGCACATGAAGAAGTAAATATCTGATCAATGAATAATATAGAAGCAAATCTGTACAATTCTTTGAGGATCCAATCACTCAAGCTTGGCAATGAAAGCCTCAACAAGACAAGTACATGAAATGAGTCAAAACACTGCTATGTCTCCAAGCCCTAGCTATGACTGCATAGTTTTGAATGGATACTACAGCATACAATATGTAAATACAATGATATATCAATATCAGCTCAAATAAAGAGGGGGAGAAATCTCTCAACCCCTGAAAACACTTGTAAAACAATCCTTAGAAGGATTGGCTACAATACATGTACAGAAATGGAAAACGCAATAATGCCGGAGTTGCTGGGCAGCAGCAACTCATAAAAAAAATAGGAGAAAATGGCTGAATGGTATCTTCAATCTGAAATGGCCTCCTCCAATGATAAATCTGAAGTGAAATACTGATTCTTTCAGCTAAGATTTCACCCTCCAACTATCTGCAAACCCATCATAGCAAATGCTCTCCAAGAATAACGTTTTCTAAGAGAGGGATTGTGCTGTATATGATGGAAAGTGGTTGGCCTGATGCCAAATATGGTGGAATAAGCTCAGAAACCACCTTTTCTGATCTCCCAAAGAGATGGAAGCTCCCTCCACTGAAAATCAAGCCAAGGATGGTGTTGCAGAAAACCTCCCCAGTAACACCCAGCAACACTGCACAATCTCCAGCTGAAAATGTGGGGATGATGAAGGATAATTCTTGAACTCAATGTTTAAATATGGGGAAATAAATTGAAATCCTCCAAGAGCTACTCAAGAAGGAGATGAAATCCTAAACAGGAATTCCCTCAGCAATTCTTGCTAACCAGCAAGATGTTGCTGCAAGTCCACTGGACCAAAGATGAACAATACTCAAGATGATTTGCAATGGTAGCCTTGCCCTCCTTCTAAACAATGTGAGATCCCTATCAATGGACCCCACTCATTAGGGTTTCCTTCCTCTAGAAGCTTCCCTCCTTATCCCACTGCGCTGGCCCACAATGTGCTCTCCACCTCATGCTACTGCACAATTTGACTTGGTCAAAATTGACCTAGCCTTCTTGAAAAAACCCCTTTTCACACATGGAGGTGTGAAATCAAGCTCCAAAAGTGATCCTCCATCATGCTAAGAGGATTTATATTATCTATGCAAGATATAATTGGGTCTCCTACCCATTTTATTTATGTCCTATGTGAAAATGGAAAAATCAATGTTCTAATTTTCTCCATGAAAAATTGGGAACATTACAGTCGGGTTCAAGTTGGTCATCCTTGGTGGCACTTTGAGTAATTTTTTGAATAAGTATTTCGGTAAAAATATTGAATTGTTGGGGTTGTGTATGTTCACTCTAGGGAAGGGTCATTTTAGCCCTTATGGGTAGAAATTCTTGAGGTAAAGTTCACTGACGGGGTTGCTGGGGCATGTCCCGTCTAGTTCTGTTAAGATGTATGCCCCCTATTGGAGGCAATGTTTGATGATGTAGGGTCATTTCCACAGGGTTTCAAACTTTCCTAGCCCTAGGGATTCTTTTGCGACATCATAGCGGAGGACTAATTCTCCCTTGGTGAATGAGCGACGAGTAATGTGGCAGTCGAATCATGCTTTTACCCTTTTCTTGTGGGCCTCATTTTGTTGTAGCAACTGTCGTCAAATTTCGTCGACAAGCTCTAGTTGTACTAGGCACTATTCTATAGGCTGGGTATCATCAAGGAGTTTGATGGCGGCATGTAAATTTTGGATCCTGTAGAAAGCAATTAAAAAGCACAAGGTACCTTGATTTTTTGTGACAGGAATGGGGTGGAAATCCAGGGACGTGGGGGTGGTTGGAATCCTATTTCTGATATGTGATGATACAAATCATATATGGTGGATCATGTCATTTATATTTAGTGGGGGAAGAATATCTGTAATGGGATTCTGCGCGAGCGCAAGGTTGGGTTCCCTGCTAGGATGGTCAATTTCCTGTAGGTGGAAATTATGCCTACCGCAGAGGTGCCTGAATGTTTCCATTAGCAGGCATACCTCTGGTGCATGATTTTGGAAAGTGTAGATAGTGCATGGTATCACTATGCCAACAGAGTAGATTGTGTGAGATTCCATACTACTCGTTGTTCCTGATGTGGACGATTGGAAAGGGTCTGTCGTAGAAAAAGTTGTCTTTTGTTTCCATTTCCGTTTTGTTGGCTTGGGTGTGTCTGCCTCTTTGGGGGAGTGTAGACTCAATGATGCTCTTTCCGCTCTTAGCTTTGGGAGGTGTACACATTTAATCGTATGGTGAAAGTGTGAAAAAATATAGCAATAGGTACGCGTGATGTTCTATTGGTTAGAGATAAGTTTCTGAGGGAGAGAAGAGACTATATGAAAACTGTTTGTGAGGTGCTTCAATTCTTTGCACTGGTTGACATGATGGTAGTTCAGGTCGCATAGTTTACATGTTATCTTAGGTTTGGCCGAGGTTATGCTTGGTTGATGTGTTGTCTTAGCTTGCCTATTACACCACTGCGGGGGTGGGAATGTTTACCTGAAGATGTAATTTTTATGCCATTCCTGAAGGTTGTCGTGTCTCTTCTTTATGGTATCAATCATGTCAATGGTGGGACGAAGTTGCGAGGCATAAGTATAGCATCGCTCATCATGATTGACTTGACATATAAGGAAAAATATCCTTGATATGAGGGTTTCGTCGTGATCAGTTTAAGGTCTGGCGAGGAACCATCGTCATAACATTTCTAAATCAGGACAATGGATGACCGCATGACTGGGAATTTTGCATAACGTGCAGGCTGGTCTTCTCTGTAAAGAGTGGTTAGGTGTAACTATGAGTTCCATGATCGGTCACTTTTTGATAGACAATAACATGATGGATATTGTCGTCACATCTTCTTGGGTTGTGGATTTGTCCGTGGACTTTTCATCCATGTCATCTTCTTGGGAGAGGCAGAGTATGGTGGAGCATAAGCCAGCGAGGGCATCCAAAATCAGGGGATATAGTGAAAATTCTCCAAAAGGTGATTGTCAGAGCATAACAGACATGTGAATTATGCTGCCCGCAATCCAACATAGTAATCCCTTTCTATAGGATACCATCTATGGATGAGTTCCAGGGCTGCGCACTCTTTGAGGAAGTGACCACATTCGTTTCATAGCATGCAACGTATAATGGGCATGACTGGGGGTCTTTCTTATGCCCTTCATTGTTCCTCCTGTAAGTACATGATGGTACAAGGTTCATTTCTGGATGCCTGGGTGGAGGGATCCTCTTCATAGGATCGTGCGATGGAGTGTAAGGCATCCCTATACCGTGGGATCTCTAGGAAATGATGGGTATAGTGCCCATAGTTGTTGCAGAGGGCGCTTGCGTGATTGGTATGCAGTGCTTTGCCTTTACCTTTGGTGGTAGGTTCCTCTTTACTGGAACTCAACGTCGTGATGTCTGTCTTAGATCTAAGGAGTGGTTTTAACTCATCCATATCTAGATAGATATAGGTAGGGTGACCCTATTATGTCGCATATGGAATATGCTGGTGATTCCCATTGAAAAACGCAGGTCACCATATTCTTTCCTCTTTTCTCAGTTTTCCTAGTCGTAATCATCGGTTTTGCAATGGGAATTTCCTTTGCATGAGTGGTTTCGACTATTTCTTCAATGATTGGGGCCTCCTCAGGACTGAGGGGCTTACCCCCTGTGGCAGTGAGATGGGTGGCTCCTATTCCTGCAGGGGGAGTGAGGTACCAAACTGGGATTGCCAATGATATGTTGGGTAATACCAGTGTTTTTGAAACCTGCCAGGAGACGAAACTAGCTGGGTGGTAGAGGAAAGGGGTTTGGGAGGCGACGTAGGATAGAGAGGCTATTGTGGCCAAAGAATCAATGCCATTACTGCTTGTTTCCATGTCCTAACTAGCTTCGGTGCTTGATGTGGACATCATGCACACTGGAGCCCCTGTGACATCGGGAAATGACTCAGGGATTATGGGAGGATCTCCTATGAATGACCCTAGAATGAACGACAAATTGAATTGGCTAAGGCCATATTCTTGGTACCATGAGAGAGCATCTGAGGATGTATCTACATAGGGTAAAATTACATCAGTGTTTGTTAGGGGTCGCTTTTCATTATTTGTTAGTTGTTCTATAGTAATGATGCGGTCCTTGTGGGTCAACATCATGATGTGGAAGACAGAGGAGGCTATGGCAGACATGGTGTACATATAACTTCGCCCAAGGAATATATTGTAGTCCAAGCGAATGTCCAAGACTTCAATGTCTATGTGGACCATCTTTCTGTCTAAGCAGACCAGGATGTTTTCGTAGAGGCTGATGGGGGTTGATGGACGACCCTCGTATGCTTGAAGCATGATGACTAAGGGCTTTAGTTCAGGAGAACCTAACTTCTGCCAAACATTTTTGGACATGATGGACGTGGATGCACCCTCGTCTATGACACATTAGTGAATTGTGATATTCTGGACCGATATTGGTATCTGGAAGGTGACCATGGAAGGAAGCCTAGGGGTGACTTTATCTAAGTCAAAATCCATTAGACGTGTATCGGTAGGGTCGATAGTGCCTAACGTAGAAAGTAGGGCTTTCTGTTGTTTTGGGCATGACTACAATACTTCCAAAGCTAACATGGCAGTGGTAGATTGTGCCAGATCGTCCATGATGCTATAATTATGGGCCGCTTTGGAGTAGTTTCCTGCTCGATTGTTAGGCCCCTTCACTATTTTCAGCAATGGTTCTATAGGAATATTTGAAATGGTCAAAGGTGCAGTTGGTGCGCTGATACTTTCCCCTAACATATTGGTGTCTAGTGGGGTGCCGTAATTGCGATTCCTTGTTTGGAAAATCATCTCTTCTCCAGTCATGTAGATTTTATGGCTGATTTTATCGAATTCGTCTATATTTTGCTGCTGAGTGCTTAGTGTCCCTTAATGGGGGAAAGGTTCTTGCATCATGGCTGGTTTTTGGGAAGATCCTCCCTATCATCGATTACACTGTAGCTTCTTCAGCCTAGGGAGATCGAGGCAGTTTTGAGAATAGTGGTCATACTCACCACATATCGAACAAGAATGGTTTATTCGAAGAGGTGGACTTTTTCTCTACTGTTGGGCATTTCTCGGCTCCTGGTTTTGATTCTGGTTGGAGTTTCCTCCAACCTCGAATCACAATGGGAGTTGCTGGTTGCTGCCACCCTATCTAGGGTTCCCTTTTGGCTTGTTTTTGGATTTTGTTCTTCACCACATTAGGAGGGTAGTTCTCCTGATTATATTGGAGTGGTAAGTTTTGGGACGGCTTCACAAAGTTCACCTGTGCATTTTTTGGCATAGGTGGGTCATGTGCTGGGGATTGAGCATAACGCGGTCCCTAGTTTGCACCTGGCTGTTGGAGGGGAGCTCTTTCTCCAGTCTTTATTTTTGCGTACTAATTCCCCTGAGCTACATAATAAGGTACTCCCTAGTGATACACTGGCACCCTATTGGTCAAATTTTGTTGAGGCATATGATGACTTTGAAAATTGGGTTGAGGTACGTTCTGGGTAGAACTGTATGTGTAACCACGGTTTTGACTGTTGCTGCCTAGGTAACCTTGGGTCAGTGACCCAATTAGCCCGTTTTTATATTTTGACGCGCCTGGAACTTCTTGATAAGTTTGCAGGTGCAGGGAATTAGGTACGATGTTATAAATGTATCTTAACTACGTATAAATCAGCTCAAGCTACTGGGCTTTGCTTATTATGTCCTCTTCGGATATGGGCTTCTGCTGTGCCACATCCTTTGAAATATCTGTCGTAAGAGTTTTAAAGAACACATCTAAGAGAGCCCAATCATCGAGTTTAGCTTTACATAAACTGCGATGTCGCCTCCATTCATGGAGATGGTCCGAGATATAGACGATGGGGGTTTGTCTAAACTGCATCAGTAATTCCATTCCATAATCATGGTGAATGGGTAACTGAAAGTATGTTAGGAACGCGGTAGTGAGGGCGCTAAAGGTTCCATGTGAAGCTGGGCATTTCTCCATGTACCACTCTGTGTCTACTCCTGTAAGAGTGCGTTGAAATAATCTCAATCGAATAGTGTCACCAATGATACTATTTGATGAGAACTACAGATGAAAGGTCATGACATGATTACCTGGGTCTTTTGCTTTGTTGCCTTTGAATTTTGGAATATCGGAAGGGAGCTTCGTGGGCATGGGAGGCCATGTATGATCATGTACGATGGGGTCATTCATCAACTTGGTTAAATCAGGCAAATTCAATGAAGCTAAAAAAGGTGACTGAGAGGCTAACACCATTGAAATGTGCGAAAACATAAAGTTCTAGTTATGAAGAGGGTTAGTCTGTGATGTACCCTGCTGTGTATTCGGGTAGCTTCCTGAATGGGACACACTCCTCTGCCCCCTATGGGTCGTGGGAGGAGTGGTGTGTGGTGTGGTGTTTGGAGACCAACCAGGGTTCCAAAAAATAGCTACCCCAACAAAGGACGAACCGATAATGGTGGCGGTGTTCTGTCTTTGACCCCTGAAAGGTGAAATACCTAGAACACCTCCCGGTAATGGGGGAAGGTCCAAAAGATGCCTAGATTTATGTGGTCTGGTTGGGTCTGTCCTGGTGTCGACTAGGTCTAGTTTTTGGAAAAATTTGAGAGAATAGATTCTATGATCAAAGAAAAATTATGGTCACATACATAAAACAAAGTGAAAAGAAAATAAATTTTCCCTTTACATTAATCTGTGTGATCAAGCATTAAAAAAAGTGGGTTTTTGTTTGTTTGTGTATGATATTCAAAACCCTAGAAGACTTATTCATCCTCACACACTCAAAACTGACTGGGCCTTGAGAATATTTCTTGCAAGTGCTGGCACAACATCCCGTAAGAGCTCGTGATGCCCCTTGTTAGTTGAAGAGAATCCACCAAGGTAAGGGTAGAGGGTCTAGCGCTTTCTTGCATTGTCACATATATGGAAAAATATGCCATAATTTTTGGCCACTAAGAACCAAAGTGCCATGTGAGAGTTTGAGTCTTGGGCTTCTTGGTAGTCAGCTAATAGTACCGAGTATCAGCCAGGTCAGGTAGCCCCAACTGATACTGCATGCACTGAGCCTAAGCCTAACCCCCTAAAAAAATGGGTCTCTGCCATGCTTGGGTTTTATTTGTCATGGGATGATAGGTGGATTCGAAGCTCCCTAAACATACAAATTCTATGTTTCAAGATGAATTATAATCAAGGCATCTTATTAGATGCTTACCCCCTTGATCCTAACTTAAGCTATAAATTCTTTTGTGGCCCCTCTGGGGATAATTTACTGAGTTTGGTTATGCTATTTTTAGGTGTCTTTGCTTCGCTTAGTGGGTGAATGTGTGTGAGCACAAATTGGGAAATCACATAGTTTGAAAATGTGGATATTGATGATCCTTTACAAAATCCCCTATTTAAACTATGTTGTATTGTTCTTGGCTCAAAAGAAAAACATGCGCAGATAATGGGCCGCTTTCTATTTTTCCTAGTTAATCTATGTGACCAACTATAGGGAGATGGTGAATCATGAATAGGGAGCATTCATATGCTTACCTAGGATCACCAGTGGGTGAAAAGGTAGCATAGATTACTTGCTCTTCAATAAACAATTCAATGTTAGTCCTGAAATTCCTAGTGCAAAAATTGAACTAAAGTAAAACTTTTACACTAGAAAAAAAGAAAACTAGCTATGCATGTGTTGTCTTGGGCCACTTACTTTGGCTAGTTATCTAGGTGTGTAAGTACCAAAATTTTGAAAACATAATTTGTTCTCAGAATGAAGGTTAGTTTTCCCCCCTACGTAAACTATGTGTAAACTTTGCAAAAATCAACTTGAAGTAAAACTAGCACTAAGCCTACAAAAAGTAGCTAAGAGTGAGCTTTAAAAAGTTGTAGAGTACCACAACTAGTATTTGAAAGTGTATTAAGGGTATCCAAGCACTTAATAAGTAGGAAAAAAATAGAAAGTTGGGAGAAATTTCTCATTCTGTATTTTGCATGCAAAAGGCTGAAATAGGTGCGCTGTCTACGCGCAGGTCAGCTCTGAACGCATGCCATGTGCGTATGTGAGAAGAAAACGCACACAAATTCCTGCAAGAAATTTTTTTTGGAGCTTTTATGCTTTAGTCTATAACTTAGGATGAACTAGGTACTGCAAGAGAAATAATGGGAAATTCAGCGCCACTCCAGAGCACAGACAAAGGTCTCTGCAAAAAAGGCACAACCACATAAACTTGGTAATAAATGTTAGTGGAGTCACCAATCCTGTTGGATTGTGTTTGGTGCACATATATACGAAATCACACCAACTTAAGGGGTGTGGTTTACCCACTTAAGTTATTGGTAACAGACAGAAAAGGAAGTGGAGTCAAGCGAGTTAGTGGAAGAAGCTAGAATCAATAAGCATACTAGATAGAGAAATAACATGCATATATAAACTAAAAACTAAACTAAAACTAAAACAATTAAACACAAGCTTTGAAAAGAGTAAAAAAGTAACAATAATAAGAACGGTGGCTCTAGGCCTCTCTTATTGAGCATTGGTAGTAATAAGAGTGAAACTTTACCCTCTTGCCAAAGGGCCCCTAGACCATGGGTTCTAGGTCCCGATGCAAGGATGGTTTTATCCCAAGCTTGCCTCGGTGTAGTCTCCCTCTCTCTCTACTATCTTGGACTGAACTTTTTGGATGGCCAACAATTGAGTTCCCTTTATCTTCAGCTCTGACTCACACATTGCTGGTATTTCTTGGGAAACTTTGGCTAGCATAAAAATGTGTTCACAAATTCTTCATCTCATGGTGGTCTTATATAGGAGATTTCAAATCCTCTCTCCCATCTCTTGGTACATGGAGGATGGTGACCCAAGAGAGGGGTATGATTCCTTTATGTGCTCCAAATATTCCATTATGTGTTCACATAATGTCTAAGGAGGGATTGGTGGTTATCCTTAGACGGCTCCAGGTAAGGGGTCACTTGTCCTTTACTTTGTGTGGTCTTGGATAGTGACATTTCTTCACTCTCAATATTGCACGCATATCGGGCAAAAAAGAGCATGGAAGGCACTCTTCACAAAGGATTATGTGTGCAAAGAGCATTTAGGACTTGTTCAAATTTGATTTTCCTCAGTCCTTAGAGATTTTTAAATACTTTCCAGATTCTGTAATGTCTTCCAGCCCTGTAAATCCTTTTTCGTGACATTAATCAATATTTTCATATGCTGTACGATTTTCTAGTGTTAACAATTAGCATGTTGTCTTTTCTTCTTGGTTATTTCACAGATGAACATGATAAATTTGCAGTGCTAGGTTTTTTGTCTACTTTCACACTTGGTGAGCCTCCTATAATTTTTTTAATTTTTTCCAATACCTTGCTGACAATACGCATGAACAATTGGTCAAAATGCATTCTGAAGGTGCTTTCAAGTATTCCTCATTCTTATTCCATATGTTCTTATACTTTCAGTTTGAGAAATTTGCTATAAACATTCAAAATCTTGATGTTTAAGAAAACCCACAGTTAGTCATAATTTGGACTCCTCTTATCATAAAAGATTCATCACATTCCACCTATATAGAGTTTCTAAATTCCTTCTTTCATCCCATGGTCAATTTTTTGAATAGTGGCAGGCAGCCCAAAATCAGTGAAGAGATTAAGAAGGTCCTATAGTTTTCAGAGCATAATAGGACAGGTGATTGGTACTTGTACCAAAATCATACTGAGATAAGAATATATGCATCAAGTCTTGTTCCATATAAACTACCCAAATACCTCCCAATGAGGTTATTTTCCCTTAAGTACATAAGGAAGATTCTTAATTTAGATGCAATTAATTTCTTGGCAGAATAGAAGAAGACACAGGTCAAATTGAAAAATCAGTTTGGCCCTTTTATCTATAACAATAGAGATATAGGTCCAGAGGCTGAAATTTTTTTGCATGAATTCAAGTTTAGTCACATTTGTCTATGGTATTATGATCCCCTAGGATTTATAAGTAAAACGAGAGTTAAATTCAAACTCACTCCTTATGTACATGAAAAGAAACCAGATATTGAGAAATTCTCCAACCAATCTGAATGGTTGGAGAACACCTTGATAGAGGCAGAGATGAAAGGTGATACTATTCATACTTTGTAGACTCCAACCCAAGAAGACAAGAACTCAAAGAGAAACATAGAAGAAGGATCATACACTGTAGAGACTACAACATAAACTAAATTTAAATTGAAGTATAGTAAAAAGCCAAAGTTAAATCATGTTAATGAAGAAGTGGAAACAATACATGTGATTGATACAGATACAACAGCAAAAGACAATTCCCCTCCTACAATAATTGAAGAAGAACATCAGCCTCCAACTTCTAAAACTCATCTTATTCAGAAGTAGCACAGTATTGAAGTTTCGTCATCCCGAAAACCAGCATAAAAAGAGATGGATATCAAAGAAAGATACAAAGAAACCAAAGAAAGAAATGAAGAAATTAAAACTGAAATATATTCCCAATATCTGAAACAAACTCCTAGCATCCAGAATAGGCTACTTTCTGCCTTTGAATATAAGAATAAAAAGATGCAGATGACATTTCTTCAACCCACAGTTCAAACTCCCAAGTCATCTTTTGACTACAAAAAGATAGATTTTGAAGTCTTGGCCCAGGATATTCATCTTTTGGAGAAAATTGAGTTTCATAATTAGAAAGGGGAGATGATCTATTCTACGATGAACACCAAGGCCATGAGTGTACAGAAGCTACAAAACACTCTTGAAAATATCAAAGATCAGATCAAATTGGAAAAAGCATCTTCACAGGCAAAAGACAATAGAATTAAATCTTTGGAAGAATTAGTAATTGAAGTAGGATATGATCCTAAAAATGTCAAAGTTGCTGATGAATTGATAAAGAGGAAAAATGAAGACATTTCTACATTAAAGAATTAGCTAAAGTTCCCCCCTATAGAACATCCTCAAGCAAAGGAAGTATTACACGATACAAATCAGAAATATGAGATGATGAATCTCATTCTATAGTTGACTGCTCAGATAAAGGAAATGGAGAATGAAATGGACAACTTGGTCTAGGAGAAAGAAGCTAGTAGAGAAGCAGTGCGAATCACTGTCATTCTTGTAGTCTCTACTTTAATAGCTACCACACTAGTAGAACCACTGGCTCCTACAGTCCCCATGGTTACAACATTACTTGTCACTTCATCAACAACTTTAGCAACAAAGTTTTCAACAACAACAACACAACATTCAGATGAAGGAAGAAAGTTAGTAAGAGCTATGTAGGACATGTCTATTCAGACTAATGAGATTAACAGACTTAAATAAAAGCTTAAAAGTATTGAATATGAAAATAAACTTGCTAAGATAATGCATAAGAATGAATAAAAAAGAGAAAACAAATTGAATGAGCAATTGAGGAAGTTAGAAAAAGATCTAAAATTGAAACAACCCATGGCACAAGCCATGCAACAGCTTTGGGCCAATATCATTGAATCTGTTAATGATATTTGGCCATTCATACAGGTTATATATGAGCAGAAAGACTTAGTCAAATCTGCAAGAGAAGCTATTCCAAAGGTCAAGGAAGAGATTGGTAAGAATCCTGAAGAATCTCTTGAAATCATCAAATTTTTTAATTCCAAAAACAGGCAAGAACTTGAAGAAATTGGAATTAATGACATAATAGAAACCATCCTAGAAGTTAGGAAGGTAATTTCTAAGAATAATTTTATGATACAACTAGAAGAGAAATTCCAAAACATGGAGGTTGCCACCACGAGGTTTATGATGAAATTTGATGTCCTAAGGTAGAAAGGCCTTCCAAATCCATTAGTTATCCATGACAAACTAATGAAGTAGGATGACTATGATAAGAAAATGAGAGAAGTTTCCAAGGATCAGGCTAATCTTCCTACCTCACAAGGTATTCCAATAGGGAAGGTACTTTATAAAAACTTTGAGAATATTTCCTACCTATAGAATGAAGTGAAACACATATTTTTCAACAAGCCTACATTCTCAAAGTATACTAAAGCTAATGAGATATTCAACAAGATGAGGAAGATAAAATTGTGACAGGTAGAATTATGGGAAAAGATGACTGATTTAATGTGAAAGCAATTTGCAGTAAGAAAAGAGCAGTAAAGTGAAAATAGGAGAGTCACAGTTTAGAGTGAAAACATGACAATAAAAGAGTATCAAGTTAAAGTGTATCAGTTGAAAGGTCAAATTAAAATTCAAAACAGAGATAAATTTGTCAGCATGAAAGACACTCAACCATAGCCCTTGTTGAGCAACAGCAAAGAGAGAAATCAACAAAAAACTGAAGATAGCAAACACATTTTTCAATAAAAATTGGGACAACTAGTATTAGTTAGAAAGTTGTCACTATCTTCTTGCATGAAGATATTTCTTTTTCCATGAATAATTCCTAAGTTTGTTTTAGGATATTTTGTATGATTTTTTGTATAAATACTTCTCATTTGGAAGTATTAGGTGTGGATGAATTGCTGAACGTTTCTATAGTTGTATTATTCTTAACCTAAGGGTGATTGTACCAATTTCAAGTCAGCAAACTAGATTAAGGCAATAAAGCATCATATTACAAGATTCATGTGTTGGGTGACTACAACGAAGTATTTTCACTTGTTTCTTTGTCATTTTCTTATGTTTCTCATCAATACTTGTATGTTGTTCTAAATCTAAATGATAAATCAGGAATGTTATTTCAGAATATGTTAAAAGCACTTTGTCTTGAACTGCTTATCATTTAAATGTTTCCATTGATATCTAGACTGAGGAACCCTTAATTTCTCCCTAGTTTCGATTGACTTCTGCCTCACTCATTATCTGGATTTGAGAACACTTAATTGCTCCCTTACCCCAATTAAAACCATTTTCCCCATCAGCCTTTAAGATATGAAGTAACTTAGTTATTTTTCCCTGTAAACATTTTGCTTTAGACCTTGATCCTAATCTGACTACTTGACACATTGACTCCATTAGCCCAATGGAATGTAGACCTACATATATCCATCTAAGTAAGTGATTTCACCACCAAATCAAATAAAAATATGAAGCCAATTTACCGTACATAACTAGCCTAAAATCAATTAAAATAAACAAATATAAATCATAGAGAGAGCCCTCTCTGAGCATTAGGAAGGCTAGATCCTAATGCTTCAAAGTAGGTTTGTGGTTACCTCTAATATTCTTTAAAACAAAATAAAAAATATCACAACCTTTCAGAATTATTGGAGTGATAACATACTAGCGACCATACTAGGGAACCAAACAATCCATAGTTTTTTAAAATTAATCCTAAAGGAAATATTTTCACTTATCTTTTCACCTTAAGATTGTTTTAAAGATTTGTGAGTATATTTTCATAAAAAACTGTAATTCTAGCTTCTGTCTACTATACTAGGTCTAAGCTAGATCTAGAACCTGCTTTCGTAGTAGATAATCTTGATAGAATTGTAAAGAAAAGAAAAATAGTAGAAAATTTAGGAAATAAAACTTCATTGATCAAAGAAAATTCTCTTCCTAATAAATTATCAAATTTACAAGACATTGAATTTAATTTAAATTTTGAAAAATCTATGTTCAGAACTAAATCAGAAAGTGACATATATGATAGTGTAATAGATCCTAAATTTATTTCATTCATTGAAAGTAAGAAGGAAACTGTTTCACTTGATTCTGATGAAAAAACCCTAGAATTCTATGATAAACTTGATGCTATAACTGCAACTTTGATTAAGGAAATTGATTAAGCTTATTTACAACATTCAATTGAATTAACTGCTTTACCTTCCTATACCCCTAAGCCTTCTACCAGTCATTTAGCAACTAGTCATTTAGAATTTGTAGGTTCATCTTTGTTTACTACCACTTCATCCATTGTTTCCTCCAGACTTCATTCCATAGATTCATTTTTTCCCAAGCAACCTTTTCAACCTAGAGTTTTATTTCCATCCCCAAATAGTTCAAGTTCATCCCATAACATTTCTGCTACATTTTCCAATACTTCATTCTCATTTCCAAGATTTTCTTCTAGCATCCCAACTAAATATTCTAATATCCCAATCTCATCTGCAAGTGCTTCAAATACATATGCAAGTACTTCAATTTCTTCACCAAGTACTTCAAACTTACATCCTATCAAAGCTAGAATCCAAGCCATGGCTGCCAGATATTCCCCATTACTACTGCAAGCCCCTCTAAATTCCATGCCCCAAGATTATCAAAGAATAATCCCTCAATTTTATGGAACGACTTACTACACTGCACAACATAATGTTAACAAAATGACAAACTACTTTGAACTTCTTTAAATAGATGGTGTAGATGTTCAAATGAAACTTTTTTCTCAAACTTTAGCTGGCGATGTTAAAAATTGGTTCAAAGGTTTACCTACTGGTAGTATAGCTGATTCAGTTATTTTCCATAGGATGTTTCTTAATAGATGGGAGAATAAGAAGAATCCATTAAAAATTTTGTCTGGATTTGAAAATGTAGAAAGAGCACCCAATGGAACAATTCAGGACTATTGTACAAGATATAACAATATTTGCAATGCAATCCCTGCTAACCTTAAACCTCCTTCAGACTCTGCCTTGATCAAATTCCCTGATGGATTTGATACATATATGGCTTATTAACTTAGAGAGAGAAACCCAAAAACCTTAGAGAAAATGCAAACTAATGTTTTAAGTGTAGAGGCAAATTTGTTAGCAAAGAAAGCTAGAACAATAAATGAAAGGAGAGTGACAATAAAAGAGGAAACATCAACCTCAGACCTTAAAATATATAGCTTAGAAAAAACAATAGAAAGAATGATGGATAGGTTAGACAATATGTAAAGGAAGCCATAGTCTGATTACCAACAACAAGGAACACAAATAAGAAATCCAAATTTTAGGAAAAACACCAATGCTAGTAAATCTAGAGAATCAACACCTGACCAAACAATAAGATCACGTTTCCAAGAGAACTGTGTCGAAATTTATCACCAAAATGAAGATGATGAAGACATTCAGATAAATCTAATGGGTATTAATGATTGTAAAACCTTTTTTTTTACACAAGAAGAACAAGAGTTATATGAATTACAACAGTTACAATTATAATATGGTGAATCATTTGATTACAAATAAGGTTATGATTATGTAATTAATGAAGTTCATAGGCAATATAACCTTAGAAGCAAGAAAAATGTAGAACCCTCTATTAAGAAAACTGCCCAAAATGAAACAAAGAAGGCAACAGAGGATCCTACAATTAAAGTACTGTAAATCCTCCTTGGGGAAACCCAACAAAACTCTAGTTCAACTCAAAATAATTCAAGTCCTAATCAAAATATTTCAAGTCCCAAAATTTCACGTAGTCCTAAAATTTCTGACATAATAGATACTGTTGTTGAAACATCAACAGATCCTCAAAAATTTGTTGCTTTCAAGACAACAAATTATGTTAAAACAACAATTTCTGATCCAAAAACATCTGCAGTTGATCCAAAATCAGCTGATTCTAAAACAACCATTGCCAAAATAGCTGCTGAAACCTCAAAATCTACCAAAACTTCCACTTCATCTCAAAATGTCCCTTAAAATAAAATTAAAATCAGTAAAATATTGGAAACACCAACAGAAAATGAAAACCCAACTATAGAAAAAGAAGATAAACCCACCCATACTACAGTTACAAAGGAAGAAATAATTTAGTTAGGAAAATCACACGCACCATTCAACATCCAAGATGAAATTTCCAAACTAAAGATACAAATTCCTTTGACAAAGTTGGTAAAACATGACCTATACAAATCACACATCACTAAAACTTTAAACATGAATGATGGAGAATATTCAGATAATTTGAGTGATGATCAACTAGAACTATTCTTTGGTCCTGAATTAAATGGAAAACACCAAGAAGGAGTAGTTCCTCCTTTTTACATTAGCTTAACTATTCATGATCAAATTTTACATAATGCCATGCTAGATTCAGGGGCTTCACACAATTTGATGCCAAAAGAAATGATGGAAACCTTGAATTTATACATCACTAGACCTTATAAAGATCTCTTCTCATTTGATTCCAGTAAAGTGAAATGTTTAGGCTTGCTAAAAGATTTATGTGTCACTTTAGTTCAATACCCTGGAAAAATCATAGTCATGGATATTGTAGTAGCTAACATCCCTCCTAAGTATGGAATGTTGCTATCTCGTTCATGGGGAGATAAACTGCAGAGATATCTACAACTAGACATGTCTTATGCAACAATTTCATTTTTTGGTCAACCCAAGAAAATTTACAGAGAGACATCAATGAAAGACATGGTTAAAAATGTAGAAATACCTCGAAATTATCCCATCTACTCTACAGCCACTGATATGGACTCCTCCATTTTCTGCAAGTCTTATTATAGTATAAAGAACAACACAAAATTAAAACAGAAAGAGAAATACCTAGATAGTGATTTTTTTTTCGTGAATCAATGTGACATTTAGAATTTGATGGATCAGTTAAAAAATTAGGAGCGGGAGTAGGAGAAAGAGTAGGAGTTTGGATACATAATATGGAAAAAATCATTCTTAAGGTCATGCCTTTAGATTAAATTTCGAATGTACAAACAACATGGAAGAGCATGAGGCTCTGATTTTAGGATTGCAAATTGTCAAAAACTTAGGAGGAAAAAGAGTTTCTATCATGGGAGACTCTAATTTAATTGTAAAATAGTTTAGAGGAGAATATTCTATATATAATACAGATTAAGTCAATATAGAGAATTTTTTTAAGATTTGATCAAAGAATTGCTTGAATGTGACTTTGGTGTAATTCCTAGAAAACAAAACTTACAGGCACACTACTTAGCAACTTTTGCTAGTACTTGCAATCTTATTTTTCAACCCAATCATCAATATACAATAGAAGTTGAACACAGGCCTACAAAACCAGACAATCTAAAATATTGGAAAATATTTTCATAGGATGAATATATTTATCATTTCATGAATGCTGAAGGAGAATTTTAGAATTGTAACATAGACACATATTGTACAGTAGATCAAACCATAAATAGTGAGATTGATATAAATGTTGTAGATGTAAATAATTTAGATTCCACTAAACCCACTAAATTTACTCAAGTAGAAATAGATAAACTAGAAAAGGTAGAAATAGAAGAATTAGGAGATGATGATTCTGGCATTTTAAACCTTAAGAACAACTTTTTACCTAAGGGATTAGCCTATTTAGAATATCTTTTTTATTCAAATTATGTTGCAAGAAAACCAAATATGGAGCCATTAAGATCTGACATAGAAGAATGAAATATAGGAACAGAACTAAAGCCTAAGATGATAAAACTTTCAAAAGCCTTACCTCAAGAAGAAAAAGTGAAATACATAGCTTTGTTTAAGGAATTTCATGATGTATTTGCATGGAGTTACATAGAATTAAAATCTTATGACACTAGCATAATACAACACAAACTACCCATAAAATAAGATCAAAAACCTTTAAAACAAAAGCTCAGAAGAATCAATCTAGTTTTATTGCCTTTAATTGAAAGAGGTTAAGAGAATGTATGAAGCCCAGATCATTACATCAATCAAATATTCTAATTGGGTTTCAAACTTAGTTCCCACTAGGAAAATGAAAGGGGAAATCAAACTGTGTGTTGATTTTCATAATTTAAACAAAGTGTCATTAAAGGAAAATTACCCTCTCCCCAAGATGGATCACATTTTACAGAGGGTGGTTGGTTCATCCAGCATTTCATTGGTTGATGGATTCTCTAGATATAACCAGATCTTATTTAAAAAAAAAACTAACCAATGACTGCATTTACTACTCCTTGGGTACTTTCATGTATGTGAAAATGACTTTTGGATTAATGAATGCAAGAGCTACTTTCCATAGAGATATGGATATAGATTTTCCTAAAGAAATTCATGATTTTCTTATGATTTATCTAGATGATATTACTGTATTTTGAAAGACTTACAATGAACATCTATATCATCTTAGACAAGTGTTTATCAAATGTAGGAAATTTTGTATTTCTTTAAATCCTAAAAGGACTCTATTTGGACTTGAAGAAGGTAAATCGTTGGGACATATCATATCTAAAGAGGGAATTAGGATAGACCCATCTAGAATAGAGGCCATTATGAACATTTTTATTTTTTTTCTAAATAAGACTAAGTTCTATTACTGTAAGAAGATATAGTACATACAGAGGTGAGCCTTCTCAGGCCGGATGAGTTTCAGCAAAATAACAAAATAGGCGCTGCACACAGTGGGAAACCAGCGTGCTAGGAGTTTGTTTGCTGCCTCACAGGAGGAAACCAGCATTGTACAAAAAATACTATAAGTGTAACATTTTGGACCATCAGTTAACTGAGACCTATGACAATAACAGTGAGTATATAGGCCCACTGGCCAGAGATTCTGAATATTCCATCTGGACCAAGACTCTGGCATGAAAAAGACAAAAAAACTGAGAATTCTAAATACCATAATCGTCGGAGGGGGATTCTTCTTCGATACGGCATCCAAATTCATAATCCTCATCGTCCTGGGCGTGATTTGCTGTTGCAGCTCCGTCATTCTGCGCCATGTGGATGCTTGGGCGACCAGAGCTGCTACCGCCCTGCTTGTCTCCCTCTGCCTCGCTTGAGCCTATCTGCATAACTGAGCGGAGAACACGGTCAGCTTCAGGAGGGCGGAGCTGAGGACCCGGAGAAATTGAAGAAGAGCCGAACTGAGGAAGCTCCTTGAACTTTACTGAAATTGTGGCGACCACCATGGGCTGAGAGGTGAGGCAAGGAAAGTGAAACAGGGCCGTCTCAGGATTAGCAAGGTGGGCAGCTACAGCAGCGCGGGGTTCAGTGGGCGAAGGGTGAAGAGGGGGACCAGGCGGAGGAGAGGGAGGGCGATGGGGCGGCATGGTGCGGCGCCTGTTCGAGGCACGAAGGGAAGCGCGCTGGGGAGAAACAGAGACCGGAGAGCCCGAGATGGAAGGAGACCGGCGCCTAGAGGCAGACCGAGCTCGGGTGCTGCCTCTGCGGCATCTGAGCCGGTGCCTGAGCCTAGGCATGATCAAACGAGGAGAATGCAGCAGTGGCTGAGAGAAGCGCTACGAATTTTGCAGAGGCGTGCTGGGCGTGAAGTTCAGAGGCGGACCTGCAAGAAGACAGAAAGAGATCTGAGAGAAATGGGAGCCCGGTGTGAATTCCACGCAGCAGTGGATGCTACATCTTCTTCCCAAGGCAGTCCGTGTGCTGGCTATCATGGCTTCCTGAGAACAGCCAGAGCCGAGAGGCGCAATGGAGATAAGCATTGTTACAACCCAGAGGTAAGGCGAAATGCAGCTTCGAAGCATCGAGAAGGCGGTTAATCTCCTGCAGGTGGAGGACAGCAAAGAATAATGCGGGAGTCCTTGGCATCCCCACCGGCTTGAATGCCAAGTAGGGTGGTGTGCCATGGAGTTAATACAACCAGAGTGTATTGAATGCAGATGGCCGACGTCCATATGGGTTTGGCACGCGCCGGCCCGCATTACATTGTCAACAACCATCATACTCCGTATCCGGCAGGGGCCAAGTAATGAACATTAGTCATCCTAGGAATATTAAATAATTGCAGGGTTTCTTAGGTAAAATCAATTTTCTCAGAAGATTCATTTCAAACTTAGCAGAATTAATTAGATAACTTAACAACATGTTGAAAAAAGACTCAGTACTTAAATGGAAAGTAGAGGCCAAACAGTCCTTTGAATCAATCAAACATGCCCTTACAAAAAAATAGTCCTAATAACTCTTGATTTCAAAAAATATTTCACTATTTTTTCCTTTTATTCGGAACATATTATTGCTACAGTCTTACTGCAGAATAATGATCAGGGCTATGAGCTGCCCATTTTTTTTTCAGCAAATCACTTAGAGATGATAATTTAAAGTATAACATAATGGAAAAGAAAGCACTAGCTTTAGTGAAGGTTATCAAAGACTTGATAGTATATATCTTGTATTCACATATTATAGCTTATGTACCAAATTCAATAGTGAAGGACATTCTAACTCAAAATGGGCCTAATGGTAAAAGAGGCAAGTGGATTGCCACCATCTTTTAATATGACTTGGAAATTAAGCCTACCAAACTCATTAAAGGCCAAGGTTTGGCCAAACTCGTGGCTAAATCAAACTGTCAGGCCTTAGATATTAATTCTACTTCCCAATTAGATGACCAGGAAGAGATGGCGACTCCAGATATCGGTGAAGCCTTTTGAGACTCACCATGGTATCCAAATATCATATTTTTATTACTTAATTTACAAGTTCCTCTTGGATTGTCAAGAACTAAAGCTATATTTTTAATGTTAAAGGCAGTGAATTTTTGTATCATAAATAATGCACTATTTTGGAAAGATCACGGTGGAATTTTATTGAATTGGTTACTTAAGAAGAAGCTGATAAAGTTTTAGAAGAGTTTCATGTAGGTGACTTTGGAGGACACCTTTACTGGAAGTCAACTGCACATAAATTCTTGAGGGCTTGTTTTTACTGGCCTACACTTTTTGCAGATGTGAAAAAGTATGTAACCTCCTGACAAAAATGTCAAATATTTGAAGGGAAAAAAAAGTTGCTACCTTTACCCCTTAAACCCATCTCCACATAAATGCCTTTTAATCAATGGGGTGTTGACTTCATTGGTGAAATTCACCCTCCATCCTCAAGCCAAAAAAATGGATTTTGACAGCCACTGACTATTTCACCAAGTGGATAGAAGCCATTCCTTCTAGGTAAGCAACTGATACTGTCATAATCTCATTTTTAGAAAAAATATATTGTCTATATTTGGATGCCCCCAAAAGCTCATTCCTGATAATTCAGTTGCTTTCAAGTCTAAAAATATGACTGAATTCTGTAACAAATACCGCATTACACTTGGCCATTCCACTACTTATTACCCTCAAGGTAATGGTCTTGTTGAATCCTCCAATAAAAGCCTTGTGAATATCATCAAGAAAATACTAGAAGGCAACAAGAAAACCTGGAACAAAAGATTAGCCAACGCCTTATGGGTATATAGAATTACCACAAAGAAATCTATTGGTACATCCCCTTATCAACTTTTTTATGGGATGGATGTTGTTTTTCAATCCTCTCTAGGAGTACCAGTGACGAAAATAAAACAAGAGTTGCAGGAAGAACAAAATGATATCTAGAAAAGGATAAATTAGAACATACATTTGTAGCAAACCAGGGAAGATGTCTATCTCAAGTCTCAAGTTGTTCAAGAGAATATTAAAAAAACATTTGACAGGAAGACTAAGGAAGATGATTTTTACATAGGTGACAAAATTCTTAAGTTGGATTCCAAGAGAGAAGAGAAAGGTAAACATGAGAAATTTGATTTCTTATGGAAAGGCCCTCGTGTCATTTATGGTTATAGAGGTAACAATGCATTGTTTGCAAAGGATTTGGATGGATCAGATCTACAAGGTGGACCTATCAATGGTAGGATGTTGAAGCATTATTATTCCTTAGAATAAAAGTAGTTCCCTTTATTTACTTTTCTCATTGTACATAACATTGTAGAGTTTAGATTGGATTGGATGTTTTTTCTAGAAAATTTGAAGCTCGGAGAGAAGGCCCTAAGCTTCAAAGGACAAAATATCATAAGTATGAATAATGTAGAGCTCATAAAACATTTTCAAGGCCAGCATAGTCAAATTCAAAGGCTAATAGTCTCAAAGTTTTTGACATTTCACCAGAAAATTCCATCCCCATGTGGAGCCACTGTTAGGGACCTATAATAATAGGATTCATAATTTTGAATTCACTTTGATTAGTCTTGTAATATGTACATACTTTTCTTTCTATAAATTTTTTTCCCATATTAGAAAATTAAAAAATGTAAAGAGGGTAAAAGTCCTAAAAGAAAAATCAAAGGACTTGAAAGATAAAATATCAAAAAGAATATAAAAATGGACCCCAAACAAAAAGAGATAAAAATAAAACATGAAAGTGACGCAAATCTAAATTCTACTACTATTTACTTGTATGGAAAAATAAAGATTTTGTGCAGCTTGTTAAAATGCCACAATCCATGAAGATCAAAATGCTTAATCTTGACCTTTCATGCTTTAAATTTCATGCTGTTAGATAGAGAATAATAAGGAGCTCAACAATTTAATCTCATCCCTTCGAATAAAGAAGGATAGAATTAGTTAGTTTGTTGTTTTAAAGAAAAATGAATAAGGGTTTGCAAGCTCAAATGCACCCATGAAAATGAATTAAAAGTGTTACGGTAACAAATGGGTAGACATAAGCAGTTTTCACAAGCATGGATAACAGATAATTGGAATTTTCATATACCAATTTCCCTTCAAAATCATTTCCCTCGTTAAAAAAAAAACCTTCTCCCCCTTCATTTTTCCCTTTCCTCATTTCCCCCCTTGCAAAAATTCCCTTCTCCTAAGTTAAAACACTTTTATCGTTCGAAAAGTAAAAAAAAAAACCTTTATTAATTTCCTTTTATTCATAAAACCCATAAAAAATACTTTATCCTAAGTATAAATGTTGAAAATCTTATATCAGGCCCCACTGTGAAGAAATATATCCGCGATATTAGTTTTTACACTATACTTAGTGTATTTAACATCCCGCAATTACTCGCAATTACTTTACTTTACTAAAATTAAAACTTAGTATATTAAATCCCATATATTTATTTCCCCACCCATATTTTTAATATAAAACAATGGTTTAATTCCCCATATGTTATATATCCCAGACCTACTACGTATTATCCTCACCTATTACAATATTACACTTACCTTAACCCCATTGGATATATCACACAAAACCCGACCATATCACATATGTAATCAATGGCACCTTGGGCCCCACGCCATCAATCCCAATACATCCATCACATCATCTCATCCATTAGATAAGTATTAACCAGATTCAACGGTCCACATTGTCTATCACACATCAATAGAACGATCGTTAAGATATCCCCAACCATGCGAAATTCATGTTTTGTGGGGCTCTCCTCCCTACTACGTGGCACTCTCCTATTTGATCACATCCTCGAGACTATTACCACTTACCACCTTTGGCACTTGCAAAAACGATTGAGTGGTTTTCCCCTTGGCGCACAAACCACCCTGTCAATTCAAATACACCTGCGCATTTAATGTAAACATTTTTGGTTGAAAATGTATATAGCCTCCCTTTGTTAGAACTTTTACCACCTTTTGTTACCATTTTCATGTAGAAAGAGCTATTTAGGTAGAAAATATTGTTGCCGACTCCGTTTTTAAGACAGATTGAAAAAATCCAACCAATTCGCTACTATAATCATCGCATAAGTCATCCCAAGCACTATTAAATACCAAAAGAACCTGAAAAATATTTCTGTAACCCCATAAACCTTCTGCGCAGACAAAAATATTCATTTTTTCCACGTATTCTTCAAAGAAAAGGCCTATGACTTGATCTAAAGGAGTAATTCAACTAACTGAATCATTTAGGAGCCTTTTTTCGAACCTAAAGAAAACTCGTTTCCTTCCTAAAGCTATTTTCTGTAAAACCTAGACCTACTTGCACAAATTCTAATATCCAAGACTGTTTTTAAACACAGAGTTTGATCAATTGGATCATTTAGAAGCCATCTGTAGACGTGAAAAAGCCTCTTGTGCTTTCAATCCATTTTTTGCAGACTCTAGGTGTCTTTTTACCAAATTTCAAGGTCTTGAGATTGATTTTTCTCACATAGAGTGCACTATAGACCCTAAATGTCCATTTGAAGAATTCTAAGGTCCTAAATTTTTTTTTTAAGCTCATAAATTGAAAAATTGATCAATTAAACCTTTTCAGACCATAGGATAAACCCTTATTTCATCCTCAATCCTTCTGCAAACTGTAATAATCTTTCTGAGGTGCTCAAACAGGCCTAAATCAATTTTTCCTAAGTTAAAAGAGTAAAAAAAATTGATAAGTCAAGCAAAGAAATGGCTTCCAAAAACTTTGTAGCTGTCAATCCTCTAGAACCCCCTGTTGTAGATATAGAACATATTCCTTTAGATGAAAGAGACTTTAATATTACTGACATAGTCACATAATTTGACCTTCTTGAGCTCCACTGCCAGAGCCAAGAAAAATCCATAGATCAGGCTGCTGAATTTTTTATTTGGGAGTCAAATTTTCCAAAATATGTTGCCCCATAGACTTTGCAGTGCCTAGAAGTTATTAGACTTTGTTAATCATGCTATTTCCCTTATCATAAATCCATAGTGAACTATGAAAAAATAAGTTGTGTTTACTATTACACCTGATTCAATCAATCAAATTCTTTAGATCTAATCCAGGTCAGATGAAGTTCCTTTGTCCATTGAATCCCTCAGTTATTTATACTTGGATCTGGACTTCCCCAAGAGGTTCTATATATTTCAAAATTTCATGCCTTGTTCTATAGAAATTCCAAAGATAAATCCTCCTTACCCATCAGAAAAATTTTCTGAAAGAACCAGACATATCATGCGCATGTTGTTTTTTATTCTTGGTTATTTTACAGATGAACATGCTGATGTTTCAATGCTAGGTTTTGTGTCTACTTTCAAACCTAGTCAGCCTCCTGCTACCATTTTTATTTTTTCCCAATACCTTGCTGACAATATTCATGAATGGTTGGTAAAAATGCCTTCTCAATGTGCTTTAAAGTATTCCTCATTCTTATTCCATATATTTTTATACTTTTAGTTTGATAAATTTGCTATAAACCTTCAAAAGCTTGATGTTGAAGGAAACCCAGATTTAGTCATATTTTGGAATCCTCTTATCATAAAAACTTCATCACAGTCCAGCTATACAAAGTTTATAGATTCCTTCATTCATCCCATGGTCAATTTGATGAACAGCAGCAGGAAGCCCAAAATTATTGAAGATATTAAGAAGGTCCTATAGTTTTCAGAGCATAATACGATAGGTGATTGGTACTTGTAGAAAAATCATACTAAGATAAGAATATATGGATCAAGTCTTGTTCCATATAAACTACCAAAATACCTCCCTATGAGGTTATTTTCCCTTGAGTACGTAAGGAATATTATTAATTCAAATGAAATTAATTTATTCGTAGCAAAGAAGAAGACACAATTCAAATTGAAAAATTAGGTTGGCCCTTTTATCTATAACAATAGAGATGCAGGTCCAGAGGCTGAAAAAAATTGCAAGAATTCAATCTCAGTCACATTTTTCTATGGTATTATGGTCCCCTAGTAGTTATAAGTAAAATGAGAGTGAGATTCAAACTCACTCCTTATGTACATGGAAAGAAACTAGAGATTGAGAAATTCTCCAACCAATTTGAATGTTTGGAGAACACCTTGATAGAGGCAGAGAAGCAAGGTGATACTAGTTAGACTTTGTAGACTCCAACCCAGGAAGACAAGAACCCAAAGAGAAACAGAGAGGAAGGATCATACAAAGCATAGACTACAACATAAACTAAATTTAGATTTAAGTATACTAAAAAGCTAAAGTTAAATTCTGTTAATGAAGAAGTGGAAACAATAGAGGTGATTGATATAGATAAAACAACAAACAAGAATGCCCCTCCTACAATAATTGAAGAAGAAAATAAGCCTTCAACTTCAAAAACTTAGCTTATTAAGAAGCAACACAGTATTGAAGTGTCCTCACCCCAAAATCCAATAGAAAAAGAGATGGATATAAATGAAAGATATAAAGAAATCAAGGCCAAAAATGAAGAAACTAAAAGTAAAATATATTCCCAATATCTGAAACAAACTCCTGGCATCTAGAATAGGCTACTTTCTTCCTTTGAATATAAGAATAAAAAGATGAAAATGACATTTCTTCAACCCACAGCTCAAACTCCCAAGTCATCTTCTGATTACAAAAAGATAGATTTTGAAGTCTTGGCCCAGGATATTCATCCTCTAAACCAAATTGAGTTTCATAAGCAGGCAAGGGAGATGATCTATTCTACAATGACCACCAAGGCCATGAGTGTACAGAAGCTGCAAAAAACTCTTGCAAATATCAGAGATCATCTCAAATTGGAAAAAACATCTTCACAGGAAAAATAAAATAGAATTCAATCTTTGGAAGAATTATTAATTGAAGTAGGATATGATCCTAAAAATGTCAAAGTTGTAGATGAATTGATAAAGAAGAAAAATTCTGACATTGCTGCATTAAAGAAGCCAACTAAAGCTGCCTCCTATAGAACATCCCCAAGCAAAGGAAGTATTACATGATACAAATAAAAAATATGAGATTATGAATCTCATTATACATTTGACTGCTCAGATAAAGGAAATGGAGAATGAAATTGACAAGTTGGTCTAGGAGAAAGAAGCCAACAAAGAAGAAGTCCTGATCACTATCATTCCTGTAGTCACTACTGTCGTACCTTCCACACTAGAAGAATTACTGGATCCTACAGTCTCGATGGCTACAACATTACCAGTCACTTCATCAATAACTTTAGCAACAGAGTCTTCAAAAATAGCAGCACAACATTCAAATGAAGCAAGAAAGTTAGTAAAAGCTATGCAAGACATGTCTATTCAGACTAATGAGATTAAGAGACTTAAAGAACAGATTAAAATTCTTGAATATGAAAATAAAGTTGCTAAGACAATGCAAAAGAATGAATAACAAAGAGAAAACAGATTGAATGAGCAATTGAAGAAGTTAGAAAAATATTTAACATTGAAAGAACCTATGGCACAGATGAGGCAACAACTTTGGGCTAATATCATTGAATTTGTCAATAATATTTGGCCATCCATACAGGTTATATATGAGCAGAAAGACGTAGTCAAATCTACAAGAGAAGCTATTCAAAATATAATAGAAGAGCTTTGTAAGAAACCTGAAGAAGCTTTTGAAATCATCCAATTTCTTAATTCTAAAAATAGGCAATAACTTGAAGAAATTGGAATTAATGACAGAACATAAACCATCCTAGAAGTTAGGAAGGTAATTTCTAAGAATAATTTGATGATACAAATAGAAGAGAAATTCCAAAACATGGAGGTTCCCATCACAAGGTTTATGATGAAATTTGATGTCCTAAGGCAGAAAGGCCTTCCAAATCCATTAGTTATCCATGAAAAAATAATGAAGTAGGATAACTGTGATTGGAAAATGAGAGAAGTTACCAAGGATCAGGCTAATCTTCCTACCTCATAAGGTATTCCAATAGGGAAGGTACTTTAAAAAAACTTTGAGAATATTTTCTACCTACAACATGAAATGAAACACATATTTTTCAACAAGCCTACATTCTCAAAGTATACTGAAGTTAATGAGATATTCATAAGGATGATGAAGATAAAATTGCGAGAGGAAAAAATTTGGGAAAAGTTGATTGATTTACTGTGAAAACAGTTTGCAGTAAGAAAAGAGCAGTAAAGTGAAAATAGGATAGTCACAGTTTACAGTGAAAACATGACAGTTAAAGAGTATTAGGTGAGAGTGTATCTGTTGAAAGGTTAAAGTAAAATTCAAAACAGAGATAAATCTGTCTACATGAAATACACTCAAGCATAGCCCTCGTTGAGAAACAAGAAAGAGAGAAATAAAAAACAAGCTGAAGACAACAAATGATAATTTCAATAAAAGAAGGGACAACTAGTATTACTTAGAAATCTGTCACTTCCTTCTTGCATGAAGATATTTCTTTTTCCATGAATAATTCCCAATTTTTTTTAGGATATTTCTTGTAATGATTCTTCGTATAAATACTTTTGATTTGGAATTATTGGGTGTGGATGAATTATTGAACATTTCTATAGTTGTACTATTTTGAACCTAAGGGTGATTGTACCAATTTCAAGTCAACAGACTGGATTAAAGCAATAAAGCATCATATTACCAGATTCATGTGTTGGGCCACTACAACGAAGTATTTTCACTTGTTTCTTTGTCAGTTTCTTATGTTTTTTATCAATTCTTGTATGTTGTTCAAAATCTAAATGATAAATTAGGAATGTTATTTCAGAGTATGTTAAAAGCACTTTGTCTTGAACTGATTATCATTTACATGTTTTCCACTGTATCTAGACTAAGGAACACTTAATTTCTCCCTATTTTTGATTGACCTCTTCCTTTTCACTCATTATCTAGATTTTAGAACCCTTAATTGCTCTCTTACCCCGATTTAAACCATTTTACCCATCAGCCTTTAAGATCGGAAGTAACTCAGCTATCTTGCCTTGTAAACATTTCCCTTTAGACCTTGATCTTGATCTGACTGCTTGACACATTGACTCCATTAGCCCAATGGAATACAGACCTGCATCTATAGATCTAAGTAATTGATTTCATCACCAAATCAAATCAAAATCCAAAACCAATTTACCCTACATAACTAGCCTAAAATCAATGAAAATAAACAAAGATAAATCATATAGAGAGAGCCCTCTTCGAGCATTAGGAAGGCTAGATCCTAACGCTTAAAAATGGGTTTGTGGTTACCTCCAATATTCTTTAAATCAGAATAAAAAATCTCACAACCTTTGAGAATTATTGGAGTGATAACAGATTTGATAGTTACGATGGATTAATAATTATTTCTCATGTTTTCAACATTTTTTCCATACTTATTTTATTTTCTTATCTGAGTTTCAATTAATATAATGCCAGAAGAATACTTTTAAATATTTTTACTCTGTACAGGAATGATTCCTTTCCTCCCATCTCCACTTCCACTCGTTAATCCACTAAATTTTTTAAGGTAAGAATTACATGGAACTAATTTAAATTCTTTTTATTTAGGATGTACCTCACATGCTTCCCTGTAATAACTAAATTTCCTCTTGTTATTACAGTTTGGATTTTCCATCTCTGTACATAAGGTAATTCTTTATCCCTTTGGTGTTAAACTCTATTATTTACTTTTATGTTTATATTCATGCCTAGAATTAATTCATTATTTTCTGTCCTATGCAGGTACTCTTTACATATTACTTTGTTTGAATACTTCTGATAAGCTTTCCTATCCAATCATAAATGTGGAATTTTCCTTTCCAGGTTAGTCCACTAACCCATTTGGGGATTTCTGATATGATATCTTTGCATAATTTCCAGCGTCATTATTCAATTTATTATTTATGGGACCGAATTTCCCAGTTTTTATAATTTAGTTAGAGCAAGGTTAAATTGGAATTTGTAAATATATGGGTTTATATCCTTGAATTTACATAACTCTGTAATATATTTAACAGACTCATTTCTCCTTTGATGAATTTATGTTTGTAATTTAGATGTAATACTTTTCTTACAATTTGTATTTCAGTTCTAGTAATAATTTATGAGTTACTCCTTGAAAATTATTACTGTCACTGTCTATTATGTCTCTGTTCTAGTATTATATTATTCAGTTCTACCGCAGCATAAAATTTACTTGAATATTCTAAATTCACATTCATTGTCATACATATTTGTTTTCATTATGTACTAGTTTCTTGCTAGAATTTCCTGATTGGAAAAATAATGCTAAGACAATCATATTATTCAAAATAAATTATGAGAGTTAACCTAACCTCATATTTAAACCTTCATAAATTTTTAGACATTATGATATTTTTTACTCTTCAGATTATTGTCTGTAAAACCATACAGAGAAATGGTATATTTATTATAGGCTACTCTGTTAAGTGTATAGGCCTACCAGTTCACTGCAACTTATAAATTTTAACATTATTTTCATATACAACATCTACTCCCGAACAGATTTAGTCAAGTCATTTATGAAAATCAACTTTACAATAATAATAATAAAATTTTAAGTTAAAATTAATTAACTTGTGCATACCAATTAAGGTAGACTAGTTTCCACTTAACCTATGAGCTCTTTCTCCACAACTCCCCCTGAGTAGAGATCAAATATTCCAGCAATGGGCAACCTCTTGTCTACCTAGACTTTGCTTATTTAAGCCTGATTTCCCATCAACTTGTTTCCTTAACTGCATCGAGTTAATCAATATGTTGTTTTCCTTTTTGCCTAGGATTTCCTTTTGTTTCTTCCAGAAAAGTACTTTAAAAATAGCTTTTCCTCTTTCTAGTTTTATTCCACCTCTTCCTAGTAACTTTCCTCTTTATTGGGGTAGCTTTTTAGATTTTTATCTCCAATCTAAAATTCAATATTTAATTTATTTTCTCTAAGGATTTTTGGAGAACTAGGAAATTCTTATGAACCTTATCCATCCTCATGGATTTCGATTCCTGATCTCTAATCGTAATCTAGCCTTTGCACAATTAATTCCATTTTCATTTTATTAATTCAAATTAATAAAATATATCCATAATAAGTGTTTTCCCTTGGGTCAACTTGACCCTTAGAGCCTTTTACTGCCTAAATTGAAAGCAAAAAATTAGGGGTATTACAATTTTTAGTTGGGATATAAGATATGTCAAATTCGTGGCATTCCAAGCACTAGAAGGTGACCGAAATTTAACACACATATTCGTTTATGATTATCTGAAGGCTTGGTCAAGATTTGTCCCCCATGTTTCAAAAATGTAGATGAAAATTATACTTATGGTCCTTAAATGGTTTTTTTTCTCTCAACCATCTAACCATGTATTTTATCATAGTTACTCCTTGTGGCCTCCAAAATTATAGTTAACAATTCCTATACATGGCAATGCGAAGGGCATGGCTCTTAACTTTTTTGTACTATGCATTTGGTAAATTTTCTTTAGTAGCTGAAGTAGAGGGAGTTTGAAAGGCTGATGGTTGTGGGAGCCAAAATAATGTCGGATCCTTTCTAGAAATTATTCCATTGTAGAAATTGATTTTGAGAAGTAAGTGGTCTACTCTAAATTTCATCGCTTTTCTACATAAGCTAACTCATTTGTTTTTTTTTTAAAGTATTTCATTTACAAAATTCAGTAGTAGAGAGTTCATATGTTTGGATGCCATGATTCCATTTATTGATTGAATTGATAAATAGAGAAATGGATTCCTTGAAGTGAAATGAAGTGGCTATGAGCTAAAAAAGAGTATTTGTGATCGAGCTAGACTTAGTTGCAGTTAGTTTAACATTGGTGAATGAGGTTGGGAGTTTGAGTCTCAAAAAACATTTGTTTAATTTTTTGTACAATTTTTTTTTTCTTATTTTTTTCTTTTTTCATCAATTTTATAATGGGAAAAACTAAGTTTTCTAATGTGCTAGTGAGTGAGACTTGTTGACTTGTCAAAATATCGACAGGTACTTGTAGTTTAGTATATGACTGATGAGTTCCTATGATTCATATTTACTATTTGATTTGTACTTGCAAGTTTTTCAACTTGGCCCATTTGTTTGATTTTGGTTTGACTTGTGAGCCAGAGTCAAACCTATCAAGTTTAATTGTCTCTGCAAAACCTTGGTTAATATCTTTGTAAAAAAAATAAAAATTCTCTTCATTTATGTTTGGGAATTTTAAAGGTTCACACTGATATTTTCAATGGAATAGTGAGTTAAAATAGTTGACCTGTGAAAAAATTATAGCTACTTGCAGTCAAGGCTATGATTGGTGAGAAATTCTGAGTCAAAGTTGTTGTCTGAGTTTGATTCACAAGGTTGTCAACTTTGTTGATTTCAAGTGTTGTATTTTGTTTGAATTGCAAGCCAAAGGGAAAATTTTGAAAAACTATTAAACACAAATAAATAAAACATTGTGACTTGTATGCTCATTTTAAGAACTAAACTATGTAAGAAGTACAATTTTGACATTGCATGTAACCTTCTTCAAAACCTATGAAATTATAGATCAACTATCTAAATAGTATATTGTTGAGTAGTATATCTACTTGAGATAAAAAATTATGAGTAAAATTTTCTCCATAATTTATTTCCAAATATGAAGTTTATTGTTTTCTATAGTGAAATATTAAAGCAAGAATATGTTAAGATTGAAAAAAAATTCAGTCTAGATTCTAAAAATATTCTTGGGAATTTTTAAAATTGTTCAATATTTCCCCAATGCTAATAGAGTGATATTTACATTTTCTATTAGTGTCTATTTTTATCTAGAATGGTTAGCTTCCTAATTGTGTTTGAAACCAGATAGAGGTTGTAAATGGCTTCTCTAGGTATTTATTATGACCAAGTGTTGAGGTTAATGCTATATGTATGTTGACAATAACTTGTATATTTCCCCTTTGGTTCACTCCTTTTAGGACTTTCTTTTGCACTACCCCCACTTCTTATCATTGTTGATGTTATTTTGAGTCGTATTGGTCCATTTCGTCATTTATAGACATGAATAAAATTATCTTATCTTATGGAAAGGAACATATTCTTGATTTTTAGGATTTACAACTATCTCTCATTACCATAAATTTTCTAGGAGTTAGCATTTAATAAAGTTGTAGTTTATTATTTATTTTGAGTTGAAAAAAACACATCCCACATAGAATGTGAGTGTCTCTCAAACATTTCCTATTGGGGAATCCAATATTGATCAAACCATACTTCAGCAAGTTGTGCTTCCTCAATGTTTTCTAGTCCTATTATGGCAATGTTTTAACTTGTGCTAAAGGCAATTAATTTGATTTAGTCAATTATTGATTTAGTTTTTTGGATTGAGTCTCTATGTTTTTTAATGTATTCATAAATAGTGGTTTAAATTTTTTTTTTTAGAGATTGTAATATTCCCAAATAGGGAAAGAAGCATATTGAACACAAAAATGGAAATATCGGTGAAAATCATTACATCAACAATGGAGACCAATATGTAGCCATTTTATTCAGAAAATCAGCAACAAGTAAACATAATACATTGTGGCACAAATCATACAATAGGAGAAAACAAGTCTCCAATGAATAAACCCTCTCTAAGTGAGGTGCTTCTAATAGACAAAATTACCGGAGAGCTACTACAGTGCAGTCATAATGAGAATAAATATAGCTAAAGATCATACAATGATACAAAATGGCTGATATATGTCACAAAAGATACTATATAGGAAGATCATGACTCTATATCAACTTTCCAAGACAACCCAATAGGGTTTCCAGAAAATACACAATGTGAGCTACAACCCTAGGGCTAAAGGTTTGCTACAAATAAATAACTGAGAAGATATGGCTGAAGCTAATGTAGAAATAAGTATCTCTCCTCTAGTATATCCTCCAAATTAATGGATGTCCCCTCCACTTAAGATATCACTCCCCAAATCATGCACTGCAACCACCCCTGCAACTCCTCCATAAAATAACATAATCATGGACTGAAAATGCACTGTAGTAGATAAATACCCCTTGGACTAGTGCCAAATATAGAAATAATGCACAAGGGTCTCCTTTAATAGCATCCAAATGGAAGGAAACCTTCCTCCATTGAAAACTAGCTTAGAAATGACCCAAATCAAACCTCCAATGTTGCACCCTACAACACAGCACAACCCTCAATAGAAACTGTGATGTATATAAAAGATGGACCTTGGCCAAATTCCAGAATGTGGAAATGTGGCCCGATTACTTCTCCTGAGTGGGCACTCAAAGTCCCCCGAGGATGAAGGTGGGATTCCCACTTGGGAACAACCTTGTGCTAAACAACACTGCAGTCTCTGCTAAACAGTTGAAGAGAGAAATTAGTCATACATACCATAAAAAAAAAAAAATCCCAAACATGCCTTTTATCGCTGCCATCCCCTTCCTTATATGCTTGGTGAGCTTCCTCACCTTGGGACCCACTCATTAGAGCAACTACTTCCATTCATGGAGTCTCCCTCCAAAACTAAATTTCCTCAATGAATGCCACTCCCGCCATACCAACGCTATTGATTTGTTTAAAGATGACCCAGTCTACAGGATCCAGCCTTTTTTCACACACAATGGTGCTTAATCAAGCTACTAAGATTGTCTCCCTTCAAATTACTAGTGATTTTATTCCTACTAAGGATACATATGGGTCTCCCTACCCTCTTATTCTTCTAACTAAGAAGAAAAATCAAAATTTAATATTCCAATTAGCTGCATGCTAATTGAGGAATATTACAATCCTACCTTCCTAAATGTTGCTTCTCCCCAAGCAACTGCAAGGATAAAACTTAAAATTGTAAGGAAAATTCATTCCCATGTGGAGCTCCAATCTCCAAGCTATCATCCATATAAAATGAATCACCTTCTAGAATGGTAATTCATAGAAAAAATCCTCCCACATGCTCATGAGAGGCATCTTGAAAATGCTCAAGCTACCCAAATGGATCATCCCATAAGGAAAAAAGAGGTCCAATGTAGCAATGATGGATTGTACAATGTTCTCCCTGAAGTATGAAACATAAGAAATGTGGATAATCTCATCTATAATAGGAACATCCAATCCATGTGTCATCTCTCCAATCATGCCCTCAATAATGATAAGAATGTCATCAACATATGGGATCATAATCAGAGTCATACTAGCTACAATGTGTAATACTGGAGAAGGAAAATGGTCCCTCAAGTGCAACCAATGCATTTTGAATCCTAACTGCATCATAATATGGCATGATGAGTGGTTTCCCAACCACTTTCTTGCTGCCCCAATCTTCTCACGTGCTTGGAAAAGGTGTATGTTGTGTGGTGCAAATTGAGCACACCCTGAATAAGATATCATTTCCCCAACATCTCCTAAGGAGTGGCCATCATCAACACTGCTTATGGACCCAATTAGACCATGAATTATATAAGAAAGAGTGCCCCCTCTTGGAGAAATTCCCTCCACGTGAATGGTAACGAAATAAAAATAAATAGTAAGTGAATCATGATGTACATAAATCCAACCTGTACCATGTACTTGGTTCAAGCTAGTAAGGTGGCTCATAGATGGGCCTCCTCTCACTCCCAGTGAGAAAGGTGTTGTTTATGTGTTATATTCTTTCCATGACTAGTCACGCACGGGGGGTCACATGGTGGGTGATTTGGACCCTATTTTTCGGTGGGCGGGCCCTCCCATGGTTTTTTGCATGGGTTTGCCCATGGTTTTGGGGCATGATGGTTTTTAGCCCCTGGTATTTTGTAGATCCGGTCAAGGGAACTACGGTTATGTTCTAATCCAGGGTTAATGGATTGGGGCTTATGTATGCTTTGACATGTATATATATGTGTTTTAACACTAAAAGGAATACAATGAAAAATCAAGCTGGTCGTCCCGATTTGGGATCTAGGGGAAAATATTTGTGTATGTCTGTTTTATGTTGTATGCTCTCACTATTGTTTATTTTCTGTTTTTAAGATTCATTTGTAGATAATTTCTGTACGAGGTTAAAAAATACATTTGGTATCAAAGATGTTTCGGCTTCAAGGGGACACGTTTTCTATTGAGGGGTTTTTTTCTCGGGCCTGTGGTAGACCCTATTCAGTGGGAGATCTGCTAGATCGATTCTTGCAGTGAAAGAAGATGATGAGCAGTGGAAAGATAGACATTGAGAAATTTAATTGTCAGGTTTTTGAGTTTTGGAAGCTCAAAGAAGAGGATCTGCTGGTGGATAAAGACCAGTGGATCATTGTAGATTCAGGTACTAAACCAATGACAATGTCAGATGAAGACTGGAAAAAATTGGATCGGAAGGCGAAGAGCACAATACGATTGTGTGTCTTAGATTCAATATTGTTGAATGTATCTGGGGAAGCTACGTCAAATAATTTGTGGGACAAACTTGAGAATTTGTACCAATCTAAGTCTCTGGTGAATAAATTGTTCCTGTAGAAAAAGCTGTATAACCTGAGGATGAAGGATGGAGACTCAGTGACAGAGCATATGAACACTTTCAATACTATCATAAGTTAGTTGTCATCTGTTGATATTAAAATCTTAGATGAAGATAAGTGCATCAGTTTGTTGTGTTCTCTACTAGACTCATGGGAAATTCTAGTTATTGCAATAGGTAGTAATACAACTGCTTTGAATTTTAAGGACATTGTCTCAGCCTTGCTGTTGGAGGAAATGAGACGGAGAAATATGGAGGGTCAGAATGGAGATGCCTTATCTATACGAGGAAGGTCCCAGAACAAAAGCAATAATAAGGTTTTGAGTGGGAGATCTAAATTTAGTGGGAGATATAAATCTCCTCGAAATTTTGTAAAGGTGTGTTGGAAATGCGGAAAGGAAGGGCACTACAAAAAGGACTGTAGATCTAAATCTCCTAAGAAAGGAAAGGGATCTGATGATGCTCCTTCTACAGAGGCAAAAAAAACCTCGGATGATGGTGGGGATGTGTATTTGGCGTCTTCTTTAAATACACATCTCCATCATGAGTGATGGTTGACTGACTCAGGTCCATCCTTTCACTTCACTCCCCATAGGGAGTGGTTCTGTGAGTATGAGAAATATGATGGCGGTGATGTCTTCTTAGGTGATGATAGGAAGACTAGAATCATTGAACGTGGAAAATTCAAGCTAAAGCTGCAAGGTGGAAAGATTAGAACACTTCCTGGTGTTCTACACATTCCTGCATTGGCCAGAAAACTGATTTATATAAGCAATATGGATGATGCAGGTGTAAAACAGTGTTCGAGAAAGATACTTGAAAGATGGTTCGTGGAGCACTGGAATTAATGCGGGGAGTTCGGATTTTAACTTTGTACAAGCTTCAGCGAAGCATTGTTATTGATGGGTGCAACAGTTTTGTGGTTCCCGAAAGTGGAGTGGAAAGCCTAGCGGTCTCTGGAGAAAATACCATGCTATGGCACCAAAGGCTTGGACATATTGGAGAGAATGGTCTTCGAATACTGCATGGAAATGGTATGGTATAAGGTATGTCTAATATCTCTCTGGATTTAAATTTCTGTGAAAATTGTGCATATGGGAAGCAAAAACGGGTGACTTTTCCTTCTGGTGCTAAGAGGGAAAACAATATATTAGAGCTTGTGCACATTGATGTGTTTGGAATTGTGTCAGGTCCAGCACTGGGTAAGTCTGTGCACTATGTTTCATTCATAGATGAATTCTCAAGGAATACATGGATACATTTCTTGAGGAAGAAATCTGAGGTCTTTGACAGATTTAAAGAATTTAAGGCTCTGGTGGAAAAACATACAAAGAAGAAGATAAAGATGATGAGGACAGATAATGGTGGGGAGTTCTGCAAGAAGGAATTTGAAGAGTTCTATAAGAAGTGTGGTATAGAATGGAAGAATAATACTCCATACACACTTCAAAAAAATGGAGTTTCATAAAGAATGAACAGAACGATGATGGAAAAGGAAAGAAGCATGCTCATTGGTACTGGGTTAGGAAAAGAATTATGGGCAGAGGCAGTGGAGACTGCATGTTACTTGGTTAACAGATCACCTTCATCAGCGTTGGAGGATAAGACTCCACATGAGGTATGGAATGGTAAGAAACCCTCTCTTTCATATCTAAGGGTATTTGGATGTGATGCATATGTACATGTTCCAAAGGCAAAAAGGACCATGTTGGATAATATATCTAAAAGGTGCATCTTTATTGTGTATAAGGATGGTTTAAAGGGTTACAATCTTTGGAACCCGGAAATAAGGAAGGTTATGTAAAGATAATATGTGGTGTTTAGGGAGGTGAAAGATGTTGTTAAACATGAAGTCCTACCAAAGGAACCTGAGAAGATAGAGTTTGAGCTAAAGGACGATGAATCAGACTCTACAACAAAAGAAGACTCAGAAGAGGAAGAGCCACAAACTCCAACTGGGAGAAGATCAGTTCGGGAAAGAAGACAACCAAAAAGGTATATTCCATATGCTTTCTATTCAAATTTTTCTTTAACTACAACTGATGATGATCCGAGAACCATCAGAGAGGCAGTAGATTTTAAGGATGGAAAACTCTGGAAGGAGGCCATGGTTGATGAAGTGGCATCCTTGCATAAAAATGAGGCATGGGATGTGGTGGAGTTTCCGGCTGGAAGGAATCCCATCAGGAAAAAATGGGTGTTTAAGAAGAAGATGAATGTAGAAGGAAATATGGAGAAATACAAAGCTCGGTTGGAAGCAAAAGGCTATTCCAAAGTGCTAGGAATTGATTTTGGTGATATTTTTTCTCCTGTTGCCAAAGTTACTTCTATTAGATTACTTTTATCTGTTGCTGTTGTATTTGATTTTGAGGTAGAATAGATGGATGTGAAGACAACATTTCTTCATGGGGATATGGAAGAGGAGATCTACATGAAACAAGTTGAAGGCTTTATGGTGAAGGGGAAGAAAGAATTGGTATGCAGGTTAAGGAAGTCTCTGTATGGGTTAAAACAGTCACCAAGGATGTGGTATCAGAAATTTGATACCTATATACAGAGACATGACTTCACCAGAAGCAAGGAGGATCATTGTGTTTATTTTAAATTAATTGGTGACCGTGTTATTTATTTGGTCTTGTATGTGGATGATATTTTGTGGATTGGAAATGACAAAGAAATTATCCAATATTTGAAGACGCAACTATTCTCCAAATTCGACACGAAGTATCTTGGTGTTGCAAACTATATTTTGGGCATGGAAATTAAGAGAGATCATGCAAAGTGGAAGCTCTGGTTAAACCAGAGGAAGTATGCCGAGACTATATTGCAGAGGTTCAATATGTAGGATAGTCAACCGGTGAATTTTATTTTTCCTGTAGGTGTAAAGTTGTCTACTGAAAAATGTCCCAAGACACAAGAAGAAGATGAGGATATGTCCCGTGTTCCATATGCAAGTGAAGTGGGTAGCCTTATGTATGCAATGGTCTGTACTAGACCATAAATTGAACATGTAGTGGGAGTATTGAGCAGGTTTATGTCAATCCCAGGGAAGGAGCATTGGACAACAGTGAAGTGAGTTTTCAGATATTTGCATGGCACTAGGGATTATGGCTTGTGCTACCAGGGAAGACTAAGATTGGACAGAGATTTGGACATCCATGGTTCTGTTGATGTAGACTGAGCTGGAGATTTGGACCAAAGGAGATCTACAAGTGGGTATGTGTTTAGCCTGTTTGGAGGTGCATTCAGTTGGATGAGTAAATGATAGTCTATAGTGGCTCTTTCAACTGCAGAGGAAGAATAAATGGTAGCCACTCATGAAAGAAAGGAAGCAGTTTGGTTGCAGATATTGTGTTCAAGTATGGGGTTGGTGCAAAAAGCTATAAGGATATAATGTGATAGCCAAAGTGCGATTTTCTTCGCTAAGAACCCTACTTATCATTGAATGACAAAGCACATTGATGTTCAATATCACCTTGTGAGAGATATGGTTGAGGATAAAAGAGTGTTGCTGGTAAAGGTGGACACTTTGAAGAATGTTTCAGATGCATTGACGAAGACTGTGAGAACTCATAAGTTATCTTGGTGTAGAGAAAAAATGGGTGTTGCAGAGTTGGGATACTGACTAAGCTCTCCTGTGGCCCCCTACAGAAATAAAACAAGAAGTGGGAGAATTTTGGGTATGTGTTATATTCTTCCCAAGACTAGTCACACATGGGGGGGTCACAGTGGGGGCGAAAGCCCCCACTTTACATTACGTCGGGCACAGTAGGGGGGTCATAGACCCCCTATTTGGGGTTTGGGGTAGGACCCCAAGAAAAAAAATTTGGACCCTATTTTTTCAGTCAACAAACCCGCCCATGGTTTTGTGCATAGGTTTTCACATGGTTTTGGGGCATGATGGTTTTCAGCCCCAGGTATTTTGTAGATCTGGTCAAGGGAACTATGGTTATGTTCTAATCCAGGGCTTATGTATGCTTCAACATGTATATATATGTGTTGTAGCACTAAAAGGAATATAATGAAAAATCAAGCTGGTTGTCTCGATTTGGGATCCAGGGGAAAATCTCTGTGTATATCTATTTTATGTTTTATGCTCTCGCTATTGTTTATCTTCTGTTTTTAAGATTCATTTAGAAATAATTTTTGTACAGGGTTAAAACCTACAAAAGGAAGTGGATGTGATAACTCTATAAAAGAGCTATGTCTCTCCCCGAAAAATCCATGCATCTCCTCTTTGAAGCCTTCCCAAATGAATCCCTCCAAGATTGTATGGTATGCTCTTATGACACTAGTGGGGTTGGAGAGAAAACCCTCATATGATGTGTGTAGTACCTTCTCCTTGAGCTTAGAGGCTCTAGTCAAGAAGATCCTACTCTGAAAATATATGACACCATCTCTCACTGCATATATCCCATATGATAACTAGCCATCAAGTACTCTGCGTGAAAAGAGATCCTTGGAGTGTTCCACCAACAAATGGGATCTCCAATAAGGGTCAATACTCAATAATGGCAGCACTACTGATCTATAATGTGAAGCACCTATCATGTTTATACCTTCTCCTTTGACATCTCCTATGCCAAAGTCAACACTAGGACACTGTAATATTGCCTCTTCTCATCCTCCTGTAGCTGCTCATGCTCTAGTGAAGGTGGAAATTTTTGGAGGTTAACCTTCCATGGGAAGCTATCACCTATCAAAAAATTTTTTAGTTTGGCCAATGCAAGCATGAGTGGCCACCAAAATCTACCAAATGTGGAATATCCATCCCTATGGGGAAGTATCTTCTGATTCTCCAAATCCATGGAGTGGTCACCTTGCGCCATGATGGTGCCATCCATACCCGAAACATCTTCTCTCAGTGCAATATGTTTGGTGAGATTGGGTAATATAGATATTGGGAGAATCTATGCCTCCTCCTTGAGCCTACTCAAGACTCTCTGCACCGTGTAAATTCCTCCAAAGGTTCTCACCCCTCTATAATCTATGAGTGGTGTAACTACTTGTGAGATATGTCTCATCAACTCCTGATCTAGTGGTATCCCACGTGGAATGCCTCCTTGTAATGAGACATCAATGTCAAAAGTAGACTGCATATATGAGTGGAATGCTTTGTCCCTACTCTCACTGTGCAAATCAGTATGCCTCTCTTGTGCTTCAACCTCATTAAATAGATAGGGGTGTGTGTTCTTAATCACTTGATGCTAGCCATCCTCCCTATCCTTCTCCTTCCATCTGCAAGGTCTCACAATCTATCAATGTTGGCACATGTTGCTCATGGATTGTGCCCTTATATTCACATGTTAGATCCTTTGGAACTCCTTGCAAAGATACAAGGGCTCCTCTAATTGGAGCAATTGCTCCATCTCCCTCTCCATGAGGTACTAGATCTGCTCCTGATGTGACATCGACGCTACCTCCTTCCTGTTCTCCCCCTTCATCATTAATGGAGGTTACCTCATCATCATTAAGAGGCTCTTTTTTTTTATCCTCTTTTGGAAAGGAGAGCTCCATGTATTCTTTTGAGAAGAGATATCTTCTTGAAGTTGGGATCTTGCCTCTAGCAAGGTATTCTGCAAGTTTCTAACCCCATCAATATCATTCTGGAATGGATTTGGATTTATGGATCCTTCCAACTCATGCAAAGTTTTTGTTTGTTTAGGCTTGGCTAGCTTAACCAAGGATGTTTCAGAATGTTTTACATCAAATATTTTCACTAACCTCCTAGTGAGCTTGGAATAAGTAGATACATTTACATGATTCAAGGAAGAAGTTTCATAAAACCACCAAGCATAAGTCTCAACTTCAAGATGCAGCACTGCTACTCTAATGGCTTCCTCTTCTGAAACTTGGTGCTGCTGCAAATAGGTGTCTAGATCCTTTACCCAAGCACTAGATATGCATTTAGGTGACCCATCAAAATTAGGCAAAAAGTATCTACCCAAAGCATGCTTCTTGCACCTTTTACTTTTATTGTGATGGCTAGGCCTTTAATTCTTCTTGATATTTCAAAACCCTTGGAAGTTTAGATGATCTTTTAACCTCTGAGATTGAGATTCATAGTCTTGAATATAGTCACCAAGAGTATCCTCCTTTTGGTGCATCTCCTTCCTCCATCTCTCTTGCTATGAATATAGGCATGGTAGATAATTATGGATCTGATTGTGTGATTGTCTTCTCACACCTGCAATATGAAGAACTGGAGCTTTCTTCATGTGCAAACCCTCTTGGATAATCTCTATATCTCTCCATCCTCATCTCTTTGATGTCTCTATTAATACACTGTATAGTTTGAAGAAGAAGTCTTGTGAACTCTTTTCCTCCTGATAATGGAGTCTTGTCTCCATATCTTTTTCAAATCCTCTCCTTTCTATGAGAAGCCCCTTTAGATTTCATAATAGCTGAAGAACCTAGGTTGAGTCAATATTATGCTCTGACACCACTGTAATATTCCCAAGTAGGGAAAGCAAAAATATTGAACACAAAAATGGAAATAGTAGTGAAAATCATTACATCAACAATGGAGACCAATATGGAGCCATTTTATTCAGCAAATCAACAACAAGTAAACATAATACATTGAGGTACAAATCATACAATAGGAGAAATCAAGCCCCCAATGAATAAACCCTCTCCAAGTGAGGTGCTTCTAATAGACAAAATTACTAGAGAGCTGCTACAACATAATCATAATGAGCATAACTACATCTAGAGATCATACAATGATACGGAATTTCTGATATATGCCACAAAAGATACTATACAGGAATATCAAGGCTCTATTTCAACTTTGAAAGACAACCCAAGAGGGTTTCTAGAAATTACATAATGTAAGTTTTAGCCCTAGGGCTGAAGGTTTGCTACAACAAAATAACTGAGAAGATATGGCTAAAGCTAACGTAGAAATAATTATCTCTCCTCCAATTGATCCTCTGGAGGAAAGGCTTTCCCTTCCACTAAAGAAATCACTCCCCAAATCATGCACTACAACCACCCCTGCAACTCCTCCCTAAAATAACATAGTCATGGACTGAAACTGCATTGTAGGAGATAAATAGTCCTTGGCTTGGTTACAAATATAGCAATAATTCTCACGAGTCTCCTTTACTATCCTCTCAATGGAAGGAAACCTTCCTCCACTAAAAAATAGCTCAGAAATTACCCAAATAAAGCCTCCATTGTTTCACCCTGCAATACAACACAACCCTTAGCAGAAACTACACTATAGAAGAAATATGGAGCTTTCCCAAATGTTGGAATGTGGAAATGTGGCCCAATTACTTTTCTTGAGTGGGCACTCGAAGCCCCCCTAGGATGAAGGTGGGATTCTCGCTCGGGAATGCCCTTGTGCTAAACAGCACTGTAGTCTCTGCTAAATAGCTGAAGAGAGATATTAGTCATACAGACCACAAATGAAATAATAATCCAAAACATGCCTTATATGGCTGCCATCCCCTTCCTTACATGCTTGGTGAGCTTCCTCACCGTGGGCCCCACTCATTAAAGCCACTACTTCCATGCATGGAGTCTCCCTCAAAAATTTCATTGTCCCTCAATGAATGCCACTCCTTCCATACCAGCATCATTGATTTGGTCAAAGTTGACCCAGTCTACATGCTCCAACCCTTTTTCAAACACAACGGTGCTTAATCAAGCTACTGAGACGATCTCACTTCAAATTAAGAGTGATTTTATTCCTACTAAGGAGATTTATGGGTCTCCCTACCCTCTTATTCTTCTAACTAAGAAGAAAAATCAAAATTTAATATTCCAATTAGCTACATGCTAATTTAGGAATATTACAAAGTTTATACTATTTTTCTTCTATGTACTCATTAATATTTGGTTAACATTTGAAGTTTAGTTATGGAATATCTTACATTAGTTTTATTTAACATATGAGTAGGCACAGGTTTGATCATTTGGTGTATTGATTTTTATATGGTCTAGGGAAAACATGCAAATCTTCTTTGGAGTAGAGATTTTTATTTATTTTTTCTTTTTGTATCAGGGAAGAAAATGCTTTTGTCTATAGTGTTAAAGGCTCTTCTATTTTGTTTTGAAGTTTCTAGAGCATATGCACTGAATTTTATGCTGGTGGAATGATATTAGCTAATATCATTTGTGTCTTTTTGCAATTTATCAACGTGAACTAGGATGTTAGGAGGTGGATTTGTTTTTTAATATTTATTCATGCTTGGATTCATTTAAAAATCTTAGAGAAAAAGTTATAGTTTATGTTTTCATTTTTGAAAACTTCCTGCGTATTTTGTAATTTAATTAAAGGGGTATTTCTTTGGGTGATATTTACTTTGAAAATGACAACTACTATAACAATTAAATATGTACAGGGAGGTCAAAATTTTAAAATCATTTCTGGGGCCTAACAACTTGTTCAAATTCTATAACACTTATGAGGATTCTAACAATGTATACATCATAATGGAGTACTAAATTTGTTCCTCATATAGCTATATTTTCAATTTATTCTCTCTTAAGACTATATATATTTCCCTTTGGAACTTACGGGCATAATGAGTGAGAATTTACCTGGATGTAATGTTTCAAATCTGGAAATTTCTGCTCCGTCGAGAATATCTTAAGATATTCCACTTTTCCTTCTTCAGTGAGACACGGAAAGTCAATTTTAGAGATTTACTATTGGGGCATTTACATGATATTTCTCCTTCAAATAAGGGATAGATCCTAAGGGTAGCTAGCCCTTCACCGACTCTGCCGATGGATATGCAATATTTCACCTCAGGAATTTCTGCCACGGGTCCTTGAGGATGCTGTATAAGGAAGTTGCTGCATAAATAAGGCTAACCAAAGTTGGGATGCCCTATAACGCATCTAATATAACTTCCCTAAATGAGCTTAAATAAAGGCATCTATATGGGTTATTCAGATCTCCCCAATCTAGGCCTCTAAAACAATGCTCAAAGAGTGAGCTACAACAGTACATGAACATGAACATTAACTATGCAATTTGAAATACATCATAAGAGGGGAAATGGTGCAACCAACATTATGTTATGATTACATCATGAATATACAGGAAATAATTGAGGGGAAAAGCCTCTCAAATCTCTAGAACCAACTCCAATGAAGATACAATGTAATGCCGGAGTAGCCGCAGCTACACAGAATGCCGGGAAACCATAACTGCACAGTCCTTATGATAGATGCAGCTGATGAATACATGAAAAATGATAATGTGGATTAAAGATACAAGAAAAGTAGCCCAAGAGAGGAAAATGGGATCAATATGGGATTTTTAGCCAATCTCAGGGAGATTGCTAGAAATGCCAGATAAAATACAAGAGTGACAAAAAAATTGTCACTGCAAATGAAACCAAATGAATATGAGGCTGTGGATGATCAAAAATGTTGACGCCCTCCTCTGATAATGCCCTCAAGGGAAAAGGGGCTGGTCCCCTTTTACTCAAAATCACTCCTCCTGATGAGCACAAGAATCTCCCTCAACACTGTCCTCATGGAATAACGCAGTTTCTCAGAATGACTACGCAGTGGGAGATGGTGAATTAGTGTTCTGATGCCACAGATCTGAAATTAATTCCAAGAGCCCTCTCTACATCTCTACCCATGAATAAATCATTCCTCCACTGAAAAGCAAGTAGGGAAAGACTCAATGAGTTCCTTTGCTGCTACCCCAACAACACAACACCATTCTGCTACAGAAATAATGCTGCAACTGAAGGAGTGAGCTTGGCCAAATGCCAGAATGAGGAAATGCAGCTCAAATCCTCTCCTCCCATGATGAAGAGGTGGGGGATCCCCTCTCGGGAACACCCCTAGTGCTCAAGAGCACTGCAATCCTACTAAACAAACCAGATGTGGAAGTCCTTGGCCTCACTATGAAATTTATGAATCAAAGCATGAACCAAATGAGTTTCTCCTTCTTTCTTATAAAGAAAATTAACTCTCTCTCACCATAGGTCAAACAATTAGGGTTTCCATTCACTTTTGAATGCTTTTCCTCCAAAAACCGCATTGTATTCTCAAGCAAGCCACCCCTCTCAGGTAGCATTGTTGACTTGGTCAAAGATGGCCGACTCAAGGTGATCCTCATCATGTTCACACCATTAGGTGTTTATTTCAGCTGCTTATTTATCCTCCTTTCTCATAAGGAGTGTTATTTCTCTATCACCAAGGGGTTAAGGGGTCTCCTTACCCATTTTATTAAACAAAATAAAAACATGCCACTATAATGTTCCATTTTAGATTGAGGCTAAAATTGGGAACATTACAGTCCTCCCCTCCCACATGTTGCTTGTCCTCAAGGAACTGCATAGAGAGAACAAAACTCCCCCCCCTTCTTCTCTTGTGGCCTCCTCATCAACAATATCCACCGTTGTCCAAGATATGATGCAATAAAACACTCCTCCAATGCCTCCTCCCAAGTATGCAAACTGGAATGGTGCACCTTACGGAAGGATAGAAGGTGTAAGTGGAAATCTCCCTGCTAAAACATGGCCTCCTCAAGGTATGAGTGATGAAATGCATGGGAAAATATGATCCTACTGATGATCCCCTCACCCATGCTATCATCCAAATGAAAATCTTGCCCCTGGTTCTGTACAATGTAATGGGGCTGAACGGAGAGTGTTGCTGCTTCATCCCAATAAGCTCTTCTCTCTCTTTGTAATACATATGGGGCTGCCTCTTTATTTGGGCTGAAATGGTATGGCCTCCAAGAGTGGCCCAAGTTTCCCCATCAAAATATTCAGCCATGAAATGCCTCTTCAAATTTTCCAAGTGGTTTGCCCCACAAGAAGAGAAAAGTAATAGTATGGCAATCATGGTTAGCCCATGGTATCTGCTGCAATATAGAACATGTGTAATGGGGAGAATAGTGCTCCAAATGGGCTGTCCCAACATATAATTCACTCTCCAAATAGTGCTCCCTGTGAATAAATAAGCATCAGCAATATAAGGTAGCATAATACAATGAAAACAAGTTGTCACAAGACAACTAGAGCGTGGATCACTGCTCCTCTCATGGGACCAACACAATGAGCCTCTTTCCTTCATAAAAAACATACATGTGCTTTTCCTAGCGACTTGTTTGCTGCCACACACATCTCAAAAGATAGTAACATGAAAACATAAATTGGTGCCAATGGTGCACACCAAAGAGCATGTGGCTCCCTCCACAAACCACCATAAGAATGGTCCATTATTCTACTACAAAATTCTACAAACACATCCTTGTACATTATGCAAGAAGGAATCAACTCTTCTTGACTCATCATGCTGCTCAAACAAGGAAGGAAATTACAATATAGAATGTGAGATTATACCTTCTCCAATTTGTACTTGAGCTCTTGAGCTTGAAATGGCCCAACTGAAAATTTCCCTCTACCTTCAATGAGTAGGGAAGTGGCTGTGAGGTTCTCTCCACCATAATTAAGTAGGCTATGCATCTATCCCAATGTTGATAGGTGCCATGATGAATGCCCTCCAAGTGAAATCCTCTACCCAATCAAAGTATGCATCCAAGTGAATAGCTAGGAAGTCCTTATGTACTGCATGCAATAATTTCTTCTTGAGACTAGAAGCTCTAGCCAAGAAGAATCTTCCATAGTGTTAGATGAATACATCATAAAATATGTAGCAATAATCTCCCTCTTGGTCATCAATAATCACGCACGCATCAGGATCCCGGGGAATACTCAACCCATGCTGAGCCCTCAATCCTGGATCAGTCCTCCATATAGATAGCGCTGGTATTCTGCAATATGGTGCTCCATCACACTGCTGCCTGCCACCTTGACATCCCCTCATGCCAAATTCACCTTCCAATTTGTTGCCATGCCATCATGCAGTTTCTCATGCTCAAATAGAAATAAGGGCCTCTAAAAATGAGACTCCCATGAGAGACTATCACCTCCAAAGAATCTCCCGATCCTGGGCAATGTAAGCGTGAGTGGCCTCCATCCACTCCAATGCATGAAAGAGTCCTTCCTCAAAGGAAGTGTCATCTCTGTCACTAAATATATGGAGCATTCATCCTGCATCATGAAGATGCAATCCTCCATCCCTTTAGCAAATTCTGTCAGTGCAGTAAAGCTGATGAAGATGGGGGATACTGAAAATGAGAGACTATATCTCTCTTCCTTGAGTTTACCCCAAACCCTCTACACTTTGTTATATTTATCTAGTGTCTCCACCCCTCCGGAATCCATGAGTGGTGAAAAAAATGGAATGATTCCTCTCATGAACTCTAAACCAAGTGGTCTTCCAGGTGGAATTCCCCCATAAAATGAGACATCATGCTCTCAAATAGACTGCATGTATGAGTCCACTGATTTTTCCCTCTCCCTCCTCTGCGCAGTGTAGTCTCTTTCCCTTGTGTAGAATGTTTTTGAAATGGATATGGGTGAATGCCCATCATCCCTCCATGCTAATCTTTCCTTGCTCTTCCATCTCACAATCCCAACAAATGCTACATAGGGCTCCGAAATTGTGCCTTGGTTCCCACATGCAAAAATGTTTGGAACTCCCTCCAAAGATACAAGGGATCCTCTAGTAGAAGCAATAGCTCCCTCCTCACCTCTATGTGGTGATGGATGTTCTCCCAATATGACAGCGTTGTTGGTTCCTTCCAATGCATGTAAAGTGTTTGTGTTTATGTCAGAATGAGTTTCACCAAGTTCTTCCATCAAACCCTTAGTGAATGCTTCATGTGTTCTTGCATTTGAATGGCAATGTAAAATGGACTTCCAAACCAAAAAACATGAGCCATACCTTTGAGTTGCAGTGCTGCTCCTCCAATGGCCTCATCTCCTTCCTCTATCCCTGCAAATGGAAAAAGTACTACATTGTGGATATGCATGTGTGGCTGAATGCCCACACCCATCATGAAAAAACTAGGTTTTTCTCCATCCACAACCCTTTTCAAAAAATCTCCCCATTGTTCCCTTCCATCAAGATTTGCAATGGTGTCCACAATGGTCGGGAAAAGAAGAAGGGAAACCTCCTCTTCCATCATTTCTCTTTCCTTGTATCCTTTGAAAGTATCATCTCCTTGGAGAGAATCTCATCTTTCTGATAGCTTTAGATCTTGGGCACAGGCTGAGCCAATATCATGCTCTGATACCACTGTAATGTTCAAAATATGGAAATTTCTGCTCCATCGGGAATATCTTAAGATATTCCATTTTTCCTCCTTCAGTGAGACACTGCAAGTCCATTTCAGATATTTAATGTTGGGGAATTTACAGGATATGTATCCTTCAAATAAGGGAGAGATCCTGAGGCTAGCTGGCCCTTCACAGACTCTACCGATGGATATGCAATATTTCACCTCAGGAATTTTTGCCACAGGTCCTTGAGGACGTTGTATAAGGAAGAAGCTACATAAATAAGGCTAACCAACATTGGGATGCCCTGGAACACATATAATATAACTTCCTTGCAGAAAATGAGCTTAAATAAATGCATCTAGATGGGTTATTCAGATCTCCCCAATCTAGGCCTCTAAAACAATGCTCAAAGAGTGAGCTACAACAATACATGAACATGAAAATTAACTTTGCAATATAAAATACATCATAAGAGGGGGAATATTGCAGAAAACATTATATTATGATTACAACATGAATATATAGGAAATAATTGAGGGGAAAATCCTCTCAAATCTCTAGAACCAACTCCAATGAATATACAATGTAATGCCGAAGTAGCTGCAGCTACACAGAATGCTGAGAAACCATAACTGTGCAGTCTCTATGAGATATGCATCTGATGAATACAGGAAAAATGATAATGTGGCTGAAAGATACAAGAAAAATAGCCCAAGAGAGGAAAATGGGCAAAATATGGGATTTATAGCCAATCTCAGGGAGATTGCTAGAAATGCCAGATAAAATACAAGAGTGACAAACAAATTTTCACTGCAACTGAAACCAAATGAATATAAGGTTGTAGATGATCTTAAATTCTGATTCCCTCCTTTGATAATTCCCTCAAGGGAAAATGGTCTGGTCCCCTTTTACTCAAAAGCGCTCCTCCTGATGAGCACAAGAATCTCCCTCAACACTGCCCTCATGGAATAACGCAGTTTCTCCAAATGACTGTGCAGTGGGAGATGGTGAATGAGTGGCCTGATGCCACAGATCTAAAATGAAGTCCAAGAGCCCTCTCTACAGCTCTACCCATGAAGAAATCATTCCTCCACTGAAAAGCAAGTAGGGAAAGACTCAATGAGTTCCTTTGCTGCTACCCTAGCAACACAACACCATTCTGCTACAGAAACAATGCTGCAACTGAAGGAGTGAGCTTGGAAAAATTCCAGAATGATGAAATTTAGCTCAAATCCTCTCCTCCCATGAGGAAGAGGTGGGGGATCCCCTCCCAGGAACACCGCCAGTGCTCAAGAGAACTGCAATCCTACTAAATAGCCCAGATGTGCAAGTCCTTGTCCTCACTACGAAATTTCTGAATCAAAGCATGAACCAAATGAGCTGCTACTTCTTTCTTATAAAGGAAATTAACTCTCTCTCACCATAGGTCCCACAATTATGGTTTCCATTAACTTTTGAATGCTTTCCCTCCAAAAACTGCATTGTCTTCTCAAGCAAGCCACCCCTCTAAGGCAGCGCTGTTGACTTGGTCAAAGATGGCCAACTCAAGGTGATCCTCATCATGTTCACACCATTAGGTGTTTATTTCAGTTGCTTATTTATCCTCCTTTCTCATAAAGAGTGTTATTTCTCTATCACCAAGGGGTTAAGGGGTCTCCTTACCCATTTTATTAAACAAAATAAAAATATGCCACTATAATGTTCCATTTTAGCTTGAGGCTAAAATTGGGAACATTACACTGGATTAAATCTAAAATGAAATTGAAAGTACCAATTATCTTTTGAAATGGATATTAGTTCTGGTTTATGTGAAATGAGTTTAGGATTATACTTAGTTCCTTTTTCAAAATTGATTTAATATTTGAATTAAAAATCACTAAAAATTATAGTTTGCAAGAATATCCACCAAGCATTTACAAATTAATATAGGTTTTGGTGCTCGTTTCAATTGTTAAGTATGAGCCAAAGTATGTATTACTATGTAGGCTATGTGAAGGTGGCGAGTTACTCCAAAAAAATATTTCATGATAAGTTCGCGTACCTTTTATTTGATCCTCTCATATCTTGCTACTGATGCTTTCATTGAGGGTATCCTTGTTTTTAGCTTGCATAGTGTCTTGAAGTTGACCTGATTTTCTCGGTTGGCACATGTAGAGGTGGTAGGGATCGAGAACAAGATGCAAAATCTATTATGAGAAAAACATTAACCATAATTGATTTTCAACTATATAAAACACCCATTTCATTTTCTTCACTAATTTTTCCATTTTTACCATTAGAAACCTATATGAAGACAAACAATGAGATCCTGAATTATTGAACTCTGAAAAAAACATAACAAAAAATCCCTACATATATCTCATTTCCCTCATCCTATTACCCATTATCACAAATACATTAAAAAATGCCCTTTTTTCCAACAACCTTCTACTTTTTTTTCCATCTACCAAAAATGGCAGTTTCTACTAAGTAGGTTATGTATAAATGGCTTATTAAACACTTATTCTTATAGAAAATTCGATATTCATTATTCGAACAATCTAATTTTATTTATTGCATTTTTAAAATCAAATGTCAAAGTATACAAATGCGTCTTCGGTGGTGGATGATTTTAAAATAGGCTATTAGTCTATGAAATTTTCTTGAGACAATTCCTTAACAATGGATTACTTTTACTCTATTACTTATAGACTATGTCTCTCACAAGTAGTTTAGGTCATGGATTTTCTCTACACATCATCACAATTGAATACATGGAGGGTTGCATCTTTCAGTTTCGCATTTCCTCATGCAACCTATTACATTGATTCATTTGATCTTTGAATTGTTTTATTTTTGAATGAGATTTGGCTTGTATCAATTCTCCTTTAACTTTGCATTATCATAGAATTTGATAACTTCATTATTTTTGCAAAGTTTTCTTTGAAATACATTGGATTTCAACATTCATTTTTATGGTTGGTTCTTGTCTGACAACCAAAATTTATGAGTAATGGTTCTTGTGTAACAATAATTTGGTCATTTTTTGTTGCATCCAAATATCTTGAAAACACTGAGAATTTATCTTTTCAATTATCCATAATCTCATCAATTTGATGTTTTGAAAAACATATAATATTTTTGAGTCTTAATGAAATAGTAGTTGTATGTTGGTTATATGAAAATTATGTGGCATAATATGTAAATATATAGAGTGATATCTCTTCCCCTGAATTGATGGTTTGTTGCAACTTTACAAAATGAGAAAAGGAATACTGTGGAGTGTTTTTCCAAAAATTATAAATTTACAATTTCAAGGAATTGCATGATAAAAAATTAGAAAAGAACATACCTTTACTTAATTATCAAATGGATAAGTTGTGCATATGTAGCTGTTGTAAAAATTTGATCTGATGCTTCTTCAATGGGTCGTGCAAATAATGAATGAAGTTGTGAAAGTGAGTCTTTATTGTTTCTACTGAAATTGATGAATCTTCTACATTTGTTGTATCTGTTACATCTGCTACAAATGCTGAATAATGATGGATATGATAATATTCACGTCGTTACCATAAATTGGCACAATTCTTGTCTATGTGAATGAATTTGCTGATGTCGAACAGAGTAAGAAATTGTTGAATAAGTGGCCATTAATGTATGTCACTAATCCACACAAGACCTCTCACCATTGATTAAAATGAGATTCAAGATTCCTAAGCACATCTTGCTAGGTACGAATACATTTTCCGATGTCGAGTCACCTAGAAGATCCATCAAACAAGGGACATTAATGTATTCCCATTGTTTGTCAGCAAGATAACTTGCCATTAAGTCATGCAAGCCTCATGGTACTTTTTGAAAATATTTTTAAAACTCAAAAATGACTATAGATATACATTTTTATTTGAATAAGGATTTATTCGCAAAAGGAAAATGAACATGAAAAGGAGAAAGATAATCGAGTTAATAAACATGTAAGTGAGCTGATTTATTTTATTCATGATCTATGGGAGGATGGAAGTGAATGAATGCGAAAGGATAGTGAATGTGAATGAAGAATGAATGTGAATGGAAAATATGAAGGGAAATGAGGTGAATGCTTTATTAAGAAGCATGGATGTAATGGAGACAATGGAATCTGAAAGGCTTGCAAATTATGGATCTGATATACATTAGAATGTGCTCATGCATTGATGTTTCATTTTTTTTTTTGTTCTGATCATCTTCATGTGAAAAAAATGTGGTCTCTAAGAGAGACACTATTCACTTATGGCCATCTATCCTTCCTCCTAGAACCTTAAAAAAGAACTAGTACTTATTTTGCAATGGAATATAAGGCTATAAAAATAGAGAGGTGATCAATATTTCTGGTTATGACATTTACTCAAAAAAACTGAGAATTGGTACAATAAAACAAGTTCACAAAGGAAAACCAAAAGAATTTATACCTCTGTCGAAACTAGTGTCTCAAGTTACATGTTGTGACTTTTCAGCAATTTATTCATTTTTTACTATTTAAAACTCTAATGATAACTTTATCATTGTGTAGAAATATGATATCGTATGAGAAATTTAGGCTAATTTGAAATTTGGGGTGAAACAAGAAAGCTTCTACCCCAGAATTGCTCAGTTTTTGTAGCTAAAAATTTAGAAAAAAAATTAAGTCTACACACAGACATGCATTTTTCATGATCAGTCCAATCTTTGAATTAATCATTAACTCCCAGAAAAATGAGAAAATTCTGCTTGTTTTATTGATGCAGTAAAAACTTTTTATTTTATTTATTATTTATTTATTTATTATTATTATTATTGTTGTTTTTTTCTTTGTTTTTTTTAACAACAGCATTAGAATAAAAATTCAATAGTGCCAAATCAAATGCTACGATTCTAAATTGGTAAGCATTTCGATTTTGTTGATTACTTACACAAATTCAATCTACTACCTTGAATGCTTCTTAGCTATATCCATTGCCTTGAATGCAAAGGCATCAACTTGCTCTTCATATTTTTCATATAGCACGATACTTTATGTGCAAAAAAAAATGCGATATGGAAGAGAGTAAACAAATTAGTCCAGCTGCCAACCATAGAAAGAAGCCAGAGACCTACAATAACCATAAGAAACTTTTTCAAGTATGCAACATCATGTATTCAATATCACGGGATTGGGCCTAGTGTAATGAAACGAAAACATGTTGAGAGAAAAAGACCAATGAGAGAAAAAAATAAACCATAGCTTTAGAGATAGAGGTGGGACAAAGTGATCTTTTGCTAATTATCATCGTCTTCACGGGAAATGGGTGGTTGGGATTTTTTTTTTTGAGATAGAGGTGGGCCAAAGTGATACTGTGCTAAGTATCATCGTCTTCAAGGGAATGGGATGCTGGGAACATTATCCAGCCTTGTGTCTTCGACGTCCCTTAGGTCTAAGTTCTTGAAGGTCCTTTATTGTCTTGCTTCTTTTTTTATATATCATTGATGATTGAAGTTCTATATTAATTTTTGGGGGATTCAGAGGAATTTCATTTTAGAGGTATGTATATTCATGGAGCCCATATGAGAACCGTGAATTTTATTTCATGTTGGATCAACCATGCCTAGTCTCTTTGTTGAATTCTCTACTCTACATGATTTTTATTTTTTATTATCATAGTAGTTATAATGCCTATTTCTTTCAATTTTTACTATATTTGTATACAATTTTCAAGTTCTTCAATGATTTATTTCATCTCAAAACTTGTATTTGAGGAGCCATATAACATGGGGACTTTGGGTTTGTAATTTTGTTAGTCTCAATTTTAAACAATCAACATTGATGCTCTTTTTTAGGTGGTTGAGCATATTAACCATGTTAAAGTTATTTATTTGTTCTAAAACAACTATGTTTTGTATGTATTTGATGATTATTTGTTCTAGCTGAGACAATGAAACCTACAATACTTTACCAAATTTTATAATTTAAATAGAAGTTTTAGAATTTAGAATTTATAAATTTTCAAGGTTTAATTCTTTGAAGGCTGTTAGCTCAATGGAAGAGCACCTAATTTATAGGTAGGTGCTTTGTGGTTTGATTCCATCATGCTCTGATACTCATAGGGAATGGATGAAAATTAAAATGCAATGGTGGATGGAAATTTGATAGAAAACATGGTGAAAAAATAAATGCAAAAATAGATGTAAAAATTACTAAAATTTGAATATAACATTAGACACAAAATGGGATGCAAAGGTGAAAACAACACATGGCTTAACCTGGGATGCAAATATAGATGAAAATTTGGATGCTCAAAATGATGTAAAATTAGATGCAAGAAATGGTGTTAAATATGTTGAAAAATTGGATGCAGAAAATGATGCAAGATATCATGCGAAATGGGATGTGAAAAGGGGATACAAATCAAATGAAAAATTGGGCGTAAAAAATGTTCCAAAAAAATATGAAAAAATGGGCACAAAAATAGATGCAAAATTTCGGTGTTAAATCAAATTCAACATATTGTGCAAAGATAGACACCGAAGTTGGTTCAATACTAGATGAAAAAATAGGTGCAAAATTAGAAGAAAATACTAGTGCAAGAATAGATGCAAAATTTCGCGTAAGACATGATGCAAAAACTAACACAAAATGGATGCAAAATAAGGCTCTAAATTGGATGAAAAATATGGTCTAATATTGATGAAAATGATGATGCAAAAATGGAATCAAATAATGGCACAAAATAGGAAGAAAAAAATGATGAAAAGTAGATGCAAAAAAAGAAAAAAAACTAGAAGGAAAACCTATCATAAAATAAGATGCAAATATTGTTATAAAATTTGACGCAAAAAGTGATGCTTAATTTTGTGTGAAAAAATATGCAAAAAATGGCATGAAAAAGCACTCAAAATCATACATAAAAAAGGACGCTTTAAAAAATATACAATAAAGACAGATTTAGCAGTATCTTTCCCATCCCAATTGTAAAAAAAAATGCACTAAAATTTGGTGTTAAATCGAATACAAAAAATGGTTCGAAACTGGAGCAAAAACTTGTCGTTAAACCATATACAAATACTGGTGCAAAATTGGATGGAAAACCAATCCTAAAACATGGTGGAAAACTAGGTGCAAAATTTGGTGCAAAATTAGATACAAAATTTGGTGCAAAATTGGAAGGAAAACTTGTCATAAAAAATGGTGCAAAACTAGATGCAAAACATCGTGAAAATTTTGATGAAAAACATGGCGCCAAATTGGTTGCAAACTCTGATGCAAAAAAAGATGTGAAATTTGGTGTAAAAAAGAATGAAAAATTTGGAAAAAAAAGGACGCTTTAAAATTTTTACAAAAGAGCCATATTTAGCATGAGGATTCTCATCCCAATTGGAAAAAACATGCACTAAAATATGGCGCTAAATACGGTGAAAAATTCTTTTTTTTTTGTAGTTACCTCCCCCTCTCTTACATCTCTTTTTCTCTCTATTTTCCCCTCCTCCCTCCCCCCAGTCTCTCTCTTCTTCCATCTCTCTCGCCTCTCCATATATACTTATATCTCCCTCCATATATATTTCTGTATCTCTCAATCTCACCTCCCAAAACACATGCTATCTCTCTTAATATATATCTATCTCTCCCTCCTCCCCTCTCTTTGCCTCTCTCTTCTTCCCTCTCTTCCCCCTCCATATATATTTTTATCTCTCTTTATCTCTCATTCTTTGTCTCTCTATCTCACGCCCTAAACATGCACATGTTGTATCCATATCTATCTATATATCTCTCCCCCCCTCTTCCTTTCCCTCTCCCTCTCTCTCTCTCTCTCTCTCTCTCTCTCTCTCTCACCCCCCTTTTCTCCCTCTCTCTTTTCCCTCTCATTATCCTCTCCCCCTCACTTTCTATCCATATCTCCCTTATTACTCCCCCTCTCTCTCTCCACCTTTCTCTCTCTGTGGATTTATTCTTCCCCCCCGATCCAGGTGGCTCCAAAGACACACACTTGACAAAAAGGGCTTATGAAAGCTCAAAATTAAAAATTACAGGAAGATGACAAACTCAGCTTCAGATTGAAGAGCTCGTCGCCCTTATCGCAATGGTGTGAATGACACATCAATCCGAGCTCGTATAATAAAGTTAAAGCAGTTTGAAGTTTTTTTAAGGCAAGGGAAGTGGGGCCCATAGCATGCCACATGGCATCCTAGTAAGTACATGGGACCCACATGGAAGCCCCTCGGTTGTTGACACATGGTGCTCCTCCATTGGTCCTCAACATGCATAAAAGAAAAAACAAATATAACCATAAAAAAAAACAAATAATTTAAAAACATATATAAAGCAAAAGAAGTATATGTTAAAGGTTATTATGGTTTATTATTAATAAACCAACCATATTAAACCATTAACATAACAAATGGTTGTTATAACGTAATTATATGTTGTGTTTAAAAAAAATGAACTTAACGTATATATTACGATACCATATGTTATATACCCATTACCAAGGCACTGCCAACAAACAAACCACTCCACATAAATCTGCCTTGATGTGAGCCACGGGGTAGTTGGGTGGACTACCCAAGACGGGTCCGACCCCTCCCAAACTTAAAAAACTTGGATTATTTGGGGGAGGCAAGATTTGAACCCCCGACCTCCCCTTAAAAAACAACATCTTTTTACCAATGCGCCAACGTCGTTCTTTGAAAAATCTTCCCATCAAATTATATTTAAACTCAGTCTTTCACCAATGCACCCAGGCTAGTGGGGCCATGTTTTTTGAGGCAGAGGCTGACGCAGGTAGAATGGCATGAATTTCAAGATGAAAAATTTCCTTTTGATGCCTGAATATTCCTTTGAAGGTAATTTCCATTTTGTGAGAATGTATTCAAGTTTACAATCATTTTTCTCATATTTTCGCAAGGAACGCAATGTTGAGGTCAGGTTCACTTTTTGAATGGTGGCTTTGAAGATTCCCTATGGAGGAGAAGATTTAAGAATCTTGAGGGAATCTTTCAGATTTCTTGGAGGCTAAAATTTGATAGTGTCAGAATGAGGTAAACCTTATACTCATTCTTCTAATAATTTTGCAAGGATCTCAATGGCGAGATCAAATACCTGTTATGAGTTGTAGATTTCCTGATTCCATGTGGAGCAGCATATTTGAGGAATATGGGGGAATATAAAAGATTCCTTAAGGCCATATTTCAAAAATATTAGAATTCAACAAATTGAGAGTCGATCCTACACCTATCGACGACACGAGTTCGGCAGTGCAGTCGGATTTTGCATCCGAGCCTTATGTTTTCGACCACTTTTCAAAGTGGAGTTACAGGTGTCAACATTCAATGTGTGAGAAGTTATTTTCAGGATATTCGACACCACGCAATTGATGGTACAACCAGTTCCAACAATATATCATCCTTTTCTTCAGATAGCTCCAGGATGTGAGGTATATGTAGTGTGATCATGTACTTCTTTGTCTCTTTGCTATAAGATGCATTGTGAGATCTTGTTTTGTTCTTGATCTGAGATTTAATTTATATCATGGATTGGTTATGTTGTCGGAGATCCCTTTGTTTCCATGTTTGGCAAGATACACTTAGTCACCATTGAGTGAGATTGTCATGTTGATAGGAGTATTTTTTGTGAATGAGAGTTCCTGTAGTGGGACATCTAGTGGAGAGGTCCAGCCACTCCTACATGAGGTAATCATTAGGGGAATTTTGAGTTCTAAAATGGGCCTCCTAAGAAAAATTTAAACCAAAATAAACTTTATGAGAATGGATAGTATTCAAGATGATGATGTAAACCATGGGGGATGATTCATCATTTTTGGAGTAAAAAAGTAAAAAGATTAAAAATTAATAAAATAATAATACTACTTTTTCAACTCATATTTTGAACTTATCTCCTTAAGGGTTTACTTAAATTTCAAGTGAGAGTACTCGTTGGACGCAAAATTTAATTCCTCATCCAAAGAGTACCCATGTTGCATGCTTTTGATGGACCCTGCTACATGAAAAATGAGAAATACATGAAAAAATGTGTTTGTAATCATGTTTCTCATGTATTTCTCATTTTTCGTGTATAAAAGTCCATAAAAAATATGAAACATGGGTACTCCTTGGATGGGGGGTTAAATTTTTCATCCAACGAGTATTTTGCTCGAAATTTGAGTAAAACCTTAGGGAGATAAGTTCAAAATATGAGTTGAAAAAGTAGTTTTGTCTTTTTTCCCTCTAAAATTTGATGATGTAAAAAAATATTATTTTATTATTTCCACTATTACTTTATAATTTCCTTAGGCGACCCATTTTAAACCTCAAAATTCCCTTGATGTTTCCTTGTATGATAGAGAAAATACCATCCATGTACATCATCACTATTTCCAGTACTTAATGCAGTGGCCTACACCATCTTCACATCGAGGCCCAGAGATGTAGTCCCTCCTAGATGACTCCGTTATAAATATCTTCTGTTTCTAATGCTTGTTACGCTCCTCTTCTTTACATATGCAGATATGTTATTTTATTTTCGTTAATTGTTTGATGCAATTCTAACACATCAGTCGAGGTAAAAGGTCATGGTTTAAAGGGTAGCAAAATTTATCCAAATCAACCCCTCTCTCCCCCTTCCGAATCCATCTCTCTATCCCCCCCTCTCTACTTATCTCTCTCTCTCTCTATATCTCGATTCCTATCTCTCTTCCTTCATCTTTCTCCCTTTCTCTCCCACCTCCCTCTCCCTCTCTAACCCATCACTCTCCCAATCTCTCTCTTTCTTTATGTCTCTATCTCTCTCCAACCTATAATATATTAAAATATATTAAGTCAATGTAATCCAAAAATATTCACTAAAATCAATGCAATCTGTCATGTATCCATTTTTTTTATATCATATACTTACCTTTTTTAATGGTCATCATCCCTCTTTTAAATTCTTACTCATACAACGTTCTTGATATTGTTAGACTAGTTATCTAATTCAAACCCTGATCTCTTACTAAGACTCTTAGTTACAATGTCTCAGCTGGTTGGATCCTTATTAGTCAAAGTGTCCTAGCCATTTATTTAGTGACATTAATTTGTTATAGGTTAACTTTGTTAACCTATAATTTATATATCATAATCTACACTCTAAACTTTCCTTACCTCTAATTCGCTTTTTGTACTTCACATGCCTTCTCCTTTTGATTTCCTAACCCATACTCTATACCTAATATTTAATGATGCATTCACCTAAACTTAATTACTGTTACCAAACTATTATTTTCTGCATCATTTCACCCTCATGTGATTCATGATTGTCTCTTTAACCTTGGGCACCAATTCCCATGACTTGAAAAATTCATAAAAAAAACAATGTAAAATCCCTTCTGTGGGTATGCCAGACTTCGAATTTGCGCGAGTCCATAAGGTTTCCCTGCCCTTCAGAAGCTGTCACAAAATATATAAAAATTCCCTATTTTCGGGCTGGGTTGATGGTTACTCCGGTAGTTCAACCACCCCAGCACGTGGCCAACTGTTTCCAACTGATTGAAACTACTTTGAGGGAGTATAAAAGCCCCTCATGTGCATGGCCTAAGGGAGAGAGAAATTTATAGACATTATACTCTGTTGGAATCCCAATTCAAGTCTGATTTCCCGTGCCTCCTGCACTTTCCCAGATTTTTACAGGAAACCGTTGTTTCCTGGAGATGTTCATCCATTTATATGTCATCTCATGTGCACAAGTCTTGAAAGTATACTAGCGAGGCAAGGGCGGGACAGATCCGGACAACGGTCTGTTCGAAGATCGTGGAAGGATTCAGGTGATCTCTCCACTCTTTATTACTGTACATGCTGTTCATAATGAAGAAGAACCATCTTGTTCCTGAATTCACGTGTTAATATCTGCTTGCATATATGAAAATATTATTATTTAAGCATTTATTATTGTTTATATGATGTTTCACATGGATTTCACTGACATTTAGGATAAATATATGTTGTACAACTAGATTTTTGTGCACGTTTCTTCTTGGTTTTCAGGTTAAGGAGGAAGAAGGGTTGTTGGGGGTTTGGACCCCGCGGGATCTACATCAAACGTAGGATTACGGGTGAGTTCTACTATCGATGTTATCTAGTTTTTAGCATACAAGTGTGGTTGTGTGAGTCCTTCTTGAATAGCATGCCCTGATCTGTGGAGGTTTTGACCCAACAAACCTCTAGGGAGTTATTTCCCAAAACAGAACTGGCGACTCCGCTGGGGATCGCATTCTTGTGATTCCCCTGTTGGGTGGTTTCAGCTGTTTGAAAGGTTTCCAACGATTTTAACTATTATTTCCAGTCCAGTTAACTTTTTCTCAGTCAGACTGAAGACCTGGTTCTTTATCCAGGCTTAATCTTTTTTATTTTTCATTATTTACCTTTATAAACGCGAGTTTTTCTGTACACAGTCGCGTATACATGTATTTTTTTTTAAAGGAAGTCACGTATACGTGGATTTCCTTTGACACAGGTGCGTATGCACGCTTGTTGAAAAGTTGATAAGTAGCGTATGCCTGGGCAAATTTTGAAATTTTTGATTTCTTGACTTTTTAGTCTTGTCTGCCTATGGAGACCTGTTCCTGCAGTGTCTTTATAGTCTCCGGATTGGGTTGATAGTGGTTATTGGTATTTTTCTCTCTTGGTTGAAGACTGGATTATTAGGAAAATCTTGTTTTTTAGTGCTTGCATTTCTGGTTCGAGTACCAAGATCTCTTTCTGGGGATTCTTGGCTGTTCTGCTTAATCAGAACAGAGAGCTTCTGCTCATATACTCTTTCCTCATTTTATGTTTTGCCTTGCACTTGGATTTTTGCCTACTTTTGGTTGGTTTTCTTGAAGTTCATTTGACTAGGTCTTGTTGCAATTTTTGAAGAGTCTTTCTTGGTTCTTTGAAGTTTTTGATTGCTGCAAGGTTGTACTATTCTTCTGGGCTGAGTTACTGAGTTTCTTGTCTTCTTTTTCTCATATAAATCTTGCTACTAAGTGGCACTATAAGATTTGGAGCGTTTTTGAAGTTTTGCTTGAAATTCAGAGTTGTTTGGCTTGGTAATTGGATAGTTTTCTTGGTCTCTTCGAGCTCTTCTTTTTATAAAATTCAAAAGCTCAAAAAACATTTTGTTTTGTCATTTGCTTTTGTTTTGCATTTTTGTTTTCGTTTCGTTACATCTTTTGAAGCTTTGTTGAGATTTATTGCCTTTGGTTTTTGACTTGATTTGGGAAGGGAATTGTCATTGGTTTCTTCCTCTTGTGTCAAGCATATTTTGGTGTCTTTATACTGAGAGTTTCTGATTTTGGGAACTAGTTTAGTGGACAACCGAAAAGTGATAAAATTGAAGGATCTTTGGGAAATTTCTCTTTGCTTTAGTAGATTTTGCATCTTAGAATTTGCATGCTCTTAGTTATTTGCATTAGGTGCACTTAAGCATTTATAGTCTTTTTCATAGATTTTGCGAGTGTGAGTTTGATATTTGAAAAGAATTTTTTTTTAGTCTCGTAGAACCCGTGTAGAAATTTCTTTTCATCGAAAGGCAATTACTGCATTTGCATGTAGTTTGGTTTTCATTAATTTCTTTTCTGCATCTTAAAACACCACAAGTTTCATTTCCATATCCCATTGACATAATATAACAACCAATTAAAATAAGCGCTATAATTTAAAAACAACTAGCAAGTTTTTTATTAAGTGTCATACACCAACTAGCTAGGTTGTAGGGCCTTGGATTAGGTGAGTGGAGAGTTAACTCTCCAAGGCCGCTCAAACTAAAACATAGAAGTTTATTAATTGAGTGAAATCCAACTCCGTTAGGTGGACCGGGAAAGCTCTCCTCTAGAGAGTCAAGCGCGAGGGGAAGTGAAGGCCGAGAAGAGAGATACCCCCTCTCTGATTTGCTGGATCTTGCCTCAAGACCGTTCCGCCCGGCTTCTGACATGGATTGGTGCCCATAGTTGCCATTCCTAGGTTCCACACAGGTGACTGCGGGGGGGAATACCCGTGGTACCTGAGGCAGACATCGTATCACTTCCAACGGTACTTTTGGGGGGTGCCCTTGTGAAGCTTGGGTACTTGTGACGGCAAAGGTTGTTGTTAGGAGGTCGGCGTAACTATTTCTATTACCTTCGCTAGTAGGCCTGGGCCGTAATTATCCCAGACTACTTTCGGGAGGTCCTATTTTTTCTCTCTCGTATTTTGGTGTCCGGTCCTAATCACCCGGAGCGGAAATACCTGAAGGCTGCTTGCTTGGCTGTATCTTAGGGATTTTTTGTAGTGACTGCTCTTTGCTCCTAGCTTGCTTAGCTTTATACTTTTTTGAGTCTAATTAAAATTTGTTAAAGTGGCTGATCAAGCGCCTCGTCGATCGAGGAGAATCCGGGGGTTATCTCTCAAGAGTGCAGAGCCTTCTTCAAGAAGGCGTAGGAGTAACATAGCAGGTGAATATCACCCTGTGGCATCTGACGCAGTGGAGAGTGATCCTCCACAAGGGCTTGAAGGTCCTGTAGTTGTTTCTGGTGTTGGTTCCGAGAGGAGTGTTCCGCTCACCTCGAGAGTCTTGTTTCTGGGAGAGTTAGGAATAGAAGTAGAGGAAGTACCTGAGTCTCCTCAGTCACTTCCATCTCCTCTTCCTCCTGATTATCCATTTGTTTTTTAGTTTATCGGACCTGAGTCTGCAAGACCAGAAGATCCTCCTTTTTATTCATACCTTTCGATGGCCACGACTGGGAACGCGGCTTCTGCTGTGAGTGCTGCAGGCATTCAGACTCCTACTTCAGTTGAAGGAGGAGGCACTATTGCTATATCTACGATTGCTTCTAACACTGCTGTGTTTGGCTTTGGTTTCACCCAAGCACATGCTTCTCAATCTAGTCCCTTTTGTTTTGGAATGCCCACTAGTGGGATTCCTTCTTTTTCCTTTTCCGCTGCTGCAGCTGCATCTACACCCATGTCTTCCATGGCTAGTGGGTCAGCTTCTTTTCAAGGGTTCCCCTTCGGAACTGGGCATATCCCTAGTTCAAATCCTTCTTTAGGGTCTTTTCCTTTTACTTCTCAGACTCAGATTTTTAACCCTTGGTCTGGAGGTCAGAGTTCAACTTGTTTTACAGGTTGGAACCCTATATTTACTACAGCGGGGGCAGGGAATTAGTTTTACGCTGGTCACCAAGGGAATGCTTCTTTCCATTCGTCGATTGCTTATCAGACTTTTTCCCCTCTTTCTAATGCTTGGAACCCCTATCAAGGGCTTTCCTCTTCATTCATTACTTCGGGGGGGGGAACTGGTCCGGTGTTTGGTAACTCTACGTTGGGAGGGGGTCCTTCTCCAAATGTTGGGTCATTTGGCCCAAAATTTTCTACGAGTTCTTTTTGGCAACCTGGTGCCTCATCAAATCCAGGGTATTCTTTTCAGAATGTAGGGAATTCATCCCATCAAGGATGGAATCCTCAGGCTCCACCTCGTTTACCTTTTCTGGCAACGTTAAACTTGCCAGATCTGTCGAAATTGACGAATGATCCGATCCGGTACAGTCCGGGGTGGCCTCCAGTTCCCACCAAACTTCCTTCAGACATTCCAAAGTTTGAAGGCAAGAATGGAGAAGATCCGGCTGATCACATCACCACCTTCCATTTATGGTGCTCTTCTAACTCCCTGATCGATGATTCGATTAGGTTGAGATTGTTTCAACGCACCTTAACTGGAAACGCTGCCAAGTGGTATATTGAGTTAACTGGGGGCAGTTTTGCCACATTTGGAGATCTGGCTACAACATTTCTAAATCATTTCCAGTTGCCTGTCCGTTATGATGCTGGGACTGAACTCCTAGCTAATTTTAAACAGGACGATGCAACCCACATTTCTGATCATATTCAAGAATGGAAGAGAAGGAAGAGGCTTATTAAAGCTCATATTCCAGGAGAATTCCTTTTGGAATGGTTTCTGAAATCTCTGCAGTCAGATATTTCTAAGGATGTATCCCTGTCCGGGGTATTTTCCGAGGAGCAAGCCATTTTTAGGGCCCAGCAGCTTGAATTGATATATTCTCAGTCTGGGGTCCTTCATAAATATTTGCCTAATGCTCCTCGCTCCAAATTGGACTTATCCAAGACTAAACCCGGTCCTCATGGTGATGGACTTATTGGGTCGATCAATAGTGGTGCAGCTAACCTGCTTAGTCAATTGCAGCAGTTGTCTTTACAATCTGCTCCTTCTGGTCAGGCTGTGCCTGCTGAATCATCGCCTTCTCAATCTTTGTCGGTGAATGCTATTCAGAATTCTAACCCTAAAGAAAATCAACAATCTGAAGGGAAGAAGAAGGGACGTAATAAGAAAAAGGGCAAGAATGGGAAGGGTAATGCAAATAAATCCAACGAGCATGTTGGTGAGGGTCCAAAGGATAAAAATAAAGTGAAGTTTCCATGCAAGTTATGTGTTGGAGACCATCTTACTCACCTTTGCCCTAAAATTCAGGATGCGCAGCGCTTGTTAGCTCAGCAGGGTTCTTCTAGTTCCTAGGCTGTGTTGACAAACCCTTTTCCCCAAGGGCAACAGCTAGTTGTTGGCACGAATCAAAATACTGGGGCTTCCTCTGGGGGCACCCAGGAAGGGGAAATTCCATCAAACATATACATGATGAGTGCTCACATGGATGTCGCCACGAGATCCCGTGATTATGGCGAAGATGAGTCTTCGAAAGCCAAGGGTGCTCCCGATGCTACTGAGCCGCTTCACATCACGAAGCCTACTGTTGAGCCTATACCTCGGATGCCCAAAGCATCTACTAAGCGTACGACGATTAATCCAAATGCCAGGGCTGCCCAGAACTACTCTATTGTGGAAGATCTGGCGCAGAGTCCTTGTGCCATGTCGGCTCTTGAGGTGCTCTAGTCTTGTCCGACTCAGCGCAGTGCTCTGCTCACTGCTCTTGGGGCTGTTGGTCCAAAGAACTCTCTTATGATTACATTCGATATGACTAATTTTAAAAAGAGACTCCCCCATCATATGGCTTTTCATATTAAATCATCGTACCGGAAATGCAATATTTTCCAGACGGTCGTTGATGAGGGTGCTTCCACTTGTGTGATGTCTCTCACATGTTGGAAGGGAATTGGATCTCCCGCAGCTGTTCCATCTGCTACTCTTCTGACTGCATTTGATGGTCATTCTCACAGACCGCATGGTATTGTCCCAGCTTTGCCCATCTGTGTTGGGGGCAAAACTGTAAATATAGAGGTTGAGATAGTTGATGCAAGCTTGGACTACAACCTTCTGTTGGGGAGAAACTAGATTTATGAGATGGATGCCATTGCATCTTCATTATTTCGGATTATTTGTTTCCCTCACGAAGGGAGGATTGTTACGGTGGATCAACTGGACTGTCCTCTTGTAGACCCGAATGCATCTACTGACTCAACTATTCCAAAGTTGGATAAGACCAAGTCGCCTGTTGAGAATTTAGGGGTTGGAATGTATTCTTCTTTGATGGGTACTTTTGATATTCCACCTCCTACTGTTCATATAAATGCAATTTCATCCTCCAGGGCTCCTCTTCGAAGAGAGTTCTTCAGAACTCATTATTTTTCAGACCCTTGGACCTTACCTTCCCCTACCGCCATATTAGCGGAAGGTCAAGTAGGTGGAATGGCATTTCCGATGTCTGCAGCTGAGATTGCTTATCAATCTATTGTTGACTCTACAGAGTCCATTCCAGCTCCTCTTTCTCTGGAGGAATTGGATGGCGATGTGGCTCCGGCTTGGACACTTAGTTCTTCTTCTGCCCAAGATTGCCTTGATACCACTCTTCCATCTGAAGAGGCCATCCTGGAAGATATGACTGGTATAGATAGACCGTGGGATGATTTGCATCATCGGTCTTACTTTTTACCTGATTTGAGCGAAGTCGAATCAAGTTTTCCAAGCCCTGTGTCTCCTGGTCCTGTTCGCCCAGTCCTGAACCCTTTAGCACCGACACAGGTACATGCTGAAGGGAACATGGCTGTGATTTATCCAACTATCCCGGTGAACATTTCCAGGGATCCCAATGTTATAGAGAATGTCTTCATCGGAGCTGAATGTTCCCCTGAAGAGATTCATATTTACACCGATCTCTTTAAAGATTATAGGGATGTGTTCGCTTGGTCTTATGAGGAAATTCCTGGTATAGATCCATCTATTGTCCAGCATGAGATCAATACTTACGAAAATGCTAAGCCTGTGAGGCAAAAACTTCGTCCGGTCAATCCTAGGAAGGCCACAGCTATCAAAGCCGAGGTGGAGAAGCTGCTTAAGGCGAGATTTATTTTCCCTGTTCCTTTGACAGAATGGGTTTCGAACCTTGTTCCCGTAGATAAGAAACAAGGAACAATTCGAGTTTGCATTGATTTCAGAGACCTTAATAAAGCATGTCCTAAAGATAATTACCCCACACCATTTATAGATCAGATCATTGATGAGTGTGCCGGTAATGAGATTTTCTCCTTCATGGACGGTTTCTCTGGATATAATCAAATTACTATCCGTCCTGAAGATCAGCATAAGACTGCCTTTATTTGTCCCTGGGGTACTTTTGCTTACAAGAAGATACCTTTTGGTCTTAAAAATGCTGGGGCTACGTTTCAACGGGCCATGTCATATGCCTTCCACGACATCAAACATATTATCAAGGCATATTTGGATGATTTAGCTGCTCATTCTCGAAAGAGAATGGATCATCCTGCTCACCTCCGTCAAGTATTTGAACGATGTCATTTCTACAAGATTAGGTTGAATCCGAACAAGTGTGTTTTCGCGGTTACATCTAGTCGGTTATTGGGATTCATTGTGTCTAGGGAAGGGATTAGGGTAGATCCCTTCAAGGTTGAGGCAATACCTTGGTTGCCTCCCCCGTCGTCTATTCGTCAACTTCAAAGTCTACAAGGAAAAGCTAATTTTCTTCGGAGGTTTATCGTAAATTATGCTGAAGTTACCAAAGGATTTATGAGATTGTTGAAGAAGGGAGTTCCATTTTTTTGGGATGACTTCGCTCAGTGCTCATTCGATGCTTTGAAAAAAGCATTGACCTCTGCTCCTTTATTGAGTCCACCTGATTATAGTAGGGATTTCCTTTTGTATCTTGCAGCAGTAGAATCTACCATTGGTATGGTTCTGGTTCAGGAGGATGATGCTCTTGTAGAGCATGTTATATACTACCTTAGTTGAGGCTTGGTAGGACCTGAACTCCGGTGGTATACCTCAGAAAAATTGGTTTAGCAATATTCATACAAGGAGTGTACTCGTACATTACATTCTTCTACTTAAAAACTTATGTCTTCCGCAAAGAAATCCATTTTAGTTTTTTCTTAGTAGGTGAGTGATTGGGGGAAAATAAAATAGATGGATTGTGAATTTTTAGGAATTTTATCTTGAGTTTATGTCTACCAAGTCCAAGAAATCATTGGTTTTTGCAGAATTAATTTTTGAGTTTCCCTATGGAGAAGATATGGTTTATGATGAATCCTTTCTAGATGAACATTTTTTTTTATCTTTCCAGGATCCTCGCTATATATGGAGACATCATTGTGTATTTCCTGCACTGCGAAGTTTCCTCTACTTTTTTCAAAATATGAGCGCCGTGTTGTTACCATGAACATGTGATTATTATATTGCTTTATAACGCTATATGGCCGATTCAATCCTGAGACGTTGCTTAACTCTCAGTAGTTGAGTGCCAGCTGAATACTGCCGCTAAAGGGGAGCTGTGTAACATTTATCTAGGTCACAACATGCCTCAAAATCTTAAAGTGTACTTTGGACTTCGACAAATATTGTGTGGATTCGGTCAAAAAGTGTCATCCGTGTCAAGTCTATACTCGAAAAATGCGCTCTCATTTAGCTCCGCTTTTTCTAGTCATTACTGTCGGTCCCTTTACAAAGTGGGGTATTGATTATACTACTTGTAACCTGCCTTCGGCTAATGGTCACAAGTACATTATTGTAGCAGTAGACTACTTTACGAAGTGGGTCGAGGCTATGCCTACTTTTGGGAATGATGGTGAGACTGCAACTCTTTTTCTTTTCAACCAGGTTATTGCTCATTTTGGTATTTCTAGAGAGATTGTCACTGATCATGGCAGTCATTTTCAGAATAGCATGATGGCTGAGTTGGCTCTAAAATTAGGTTTCCGGCAGGAGCCTTCATCTCCGTATTATCCTCAGGCCAATGGACAAGTGGAAGCTGTGAATAAATCCTTGAAGACAATTATTCAAAGGACAATCAATAAAGCTCGATCCAACTGGCATATCATGCTATATCCTGCACTTTGGGCATACAGGACGTCAGTGAAAATCGGCATGCATCGCTTCTGCCTAGTTTATGTTAACAAGATTCTTATCAATGTAGTCTCTTCTCTTGTTAGCCGTTGGCAATAGTGGATTTTTGTCTTTAAGAACGCCTCTATCCAACATCTTCGAAAGGAGCAAAGTGGTTTGGATGCTGCAGCGATACCGAAGCAAACCGGAAGTTAAAGTTCAAGATTGATAAGGCGGTCAAGCCTAGGGTTTTTTCGGAAGGTGACCTTGTTTTGGTCTATGCCTAAGAAAAAGATGCCCTGGGGGTAGGAAAGTTTAAGTCTATGTGGTATGGCCCCTTTATCGTTAAAATCTTCTTTGTGTATATATACTCTACACTACAATGAGTTGTTTGTTTGTGAACAATTTTATTTGAAGAAGTATTATGCCTAGGCTTCGGCCTGGCATGTTGCTTTTTTATATAGTAGTTTTTTCTTTGTACATATCTGGTTGATTTTCGATCTTTGATGAGTTGGTGATGTTTTTGATCTGCTTTGGCAGGTTGTGTTAGATGTCATGAGTCATTTTGGTTTCGCCGATGGTGCTAGTAGACACACCCGGAACTTAGCTTCCGCGGTTTCAAACGATCATCCATCCTAGGGCCTAAGATTACAGAGGAACTACATTGGTCCTCTCGTTCCAAGAATATAAAAGGTATCACAATGCGTTTATTTATCTACTCTCGGAGGCAATATCTTTGGGTATTGATTCGTTGGTAGTTTTCTTGGACTCCTAGCTGGTGGTGTCGCAGTTGAACAATACTTATCAAGTTCGAGATCCATTTTTACTCCGGTTGTTTTTGAGGGTACGTTTGTTACAATGATCATTTTAGTTTTTAACATTCATTCATATTCCTCGAGCAGACAATTGGATGGCAGACTCATTAGCTAATCAAACAATTGATTGGCATATTAATCATTCCACACATTAAAATTTAACCATAAAAAACATCATGCATTTTTTATACATCACATCATAAATCGTTGTATATATATATCATTATACATTTGTCACATCACATCAAACATCGCTGTATATATATTATTAGAGTGTTCAAAAACTATAAAAAATTTGGATCCATAAGTCATACAAAATTTGGGCTTATGCCCGATCATGTTCAAATCTCAAAAAATATACAGTCATCTGATAAATCATATATATCTACTCCTGTGGTCCCTGCCCAGAAGTAGTGTTCCTATAGAACATGATCACAGTCGCGACTCGGCGAAATAACCGCACCCAGTCACGAGGTACTCCTACTACCCGTCTCTGGATGGCCTCGGGTAGATCTTCCATTGCAGCCATAGGCACTTGGCGGGTTAAACCCTCCAAGTTCCTCTGTACAACATCGAGGGTTTTGTCTGAGTCTACTGTATCCGCCTTGCCTCTGTGGCGCTTGTGTCGTGGGTAACCATCAGGACGGACTGGTCCAATATCTGTATCATGATCATTATGATATTGTAAGTCACTTTGATTCCAATCAAAAACATGTTTTATTTTTTCATACATATTGAAAAAATCCAAAAAAATCATATAAGTTAAAAATTGCAATCTTATCGACTGTGCCCCATGCCGCGCCAGGTGGAATGACGAGGTCTGGATCGCCACGGAAATCCATCCCGGCATAGGGATAGTCCTCCACAGTGATGATTTGTTCTCCCCACCATTGGAAGAACTCATCATCCCAGGTGGTTCGGGGAACTTCACTTCCCCCCAGTCTCTTCATCAAGTCAGCCCATCGGGCAATTCTTGGGTCCCTTGGACTGCTGATAGAAGAGATCACTTTGGGTCTCAGTCCAAGAATCTTCTCGAAGAAGAATGTCATCAAGATTGTACCATATCCGAAATGTTTTGTCTTTTTTTTTCGGATGGAAGTCAATTGTTGTTTCATGTTCATTAGTAGGGTTGTGCACCAATCATATATATGAGTTAAGCATTCCACAACTATACTCATTTGAGTCCTGGATGCCTAGTGTAGGGGAGTAGAACCTGCTACCCTGCCAATGGTAAAAAGGAGGATTTTCATGTGCAAGTCTCTTAAATCTTTGATAGCAATTTGAGTCCCAACTTTCTTGGAACCCTCTACGCAGTAGACGTGGACGTAATCTTCCACGGTGAGCCCTCCCAAAGGTTTGCCATGTAAATCTACTGGCTCCCCCCTCTGGGAGAGTCCAGTAATAAAATAGATATCTTCCACTTCGATACGTATGGGCATTTGATCTATTATGAAACAATCTTCTTTCGGTTCCCAATAATTCACAAGCATTTCGAGCAACCGGACATTACTCTTCATATTTGGCATTTTGAAAAATTTGAGCAATCCACAATTTCGGAGAATATTAAGCGATAATTGGTCCTGCATTACTTCATTTTCAATGGCACTGTGCTCACGTTCTCTCCATGATATAGTCATCCTGCAAAAATTCAATAATTTTTTCATTAGATACGCATTTTTTCATTTTGGGTTGCGCATACGCGACTTTCTTTGTACATAGTCGCGTATATACGCGGCTTGGTTATTATAAACCCGCGTATGCGCAAACCCGTGATTTAAAATAAATAATTCTACGATGAAAATTCATAATTTTTTAACTTATGAATGGACAAAATTGATAACAAGGATGGATTAAGAGCTTACCTAACAAATTCGGTGAAGTTTGACGGTCGATTGCTCCTGTTTTGACGAAAGAGGCTTTTTCTCCAGAGCTCTTTTTCCCAATTCAGCAAGTAACAATGAACCAAAATGTGAGGTAACTTGTGTATTTATGCCCAAAAATTGAAAATTTTCGCAAAAATTTGTTATGCTTATTTTTTCAATCTATCTTAAGCTGCATAACCCGGATGCTTGGAAGTGCCCAGATTGGTATATTTTCAAGTACATTTTGATGAACTCGAGATTTTTTCCGGTTTTTGATCCATGACTGCTGACCCGTCATGGCAGGTATATGATATTCACTGGCATATAGGTTAGGGAATCCACTTTTCGTTGCATTTTTCATACTAGCCTCCATTCTGATCACTTGCCATAGGGTCGATCCCATTAGGTCATGAGTATTTCACCCATTTCACTCGCCGATTATTTAATCATGACCTGGTGGTAGAGCCTTCCTTTACATGGGCTTCCTAGTTAGTTCCTTGCTATCACTTTTTTCCCATGTTGCGTTTTATGTAGGCTCGGGAGTCCTCTTTAGTCCCACCATGACTTATGTGTTGAAGCTTCACTCTTCTTCTTCTCCACTATTATTTTTCTAGCTATTACCCTAGAGGCTCCCTGGTGTTGTTGAGTTGTATTATTGCATTGCATATTGGCTATTTGTTTATCCTGGCCTTTAGCCGGCTTCATTTTGGACTCGATGTTTAAGCCAACTTTTGACCTTGACTGTCTGTACAAGTTAACCATTGCATGCATTTAGCTATCGCGACTTGACACCCTTTTACCCATGGATGGAACATTCCTCTGAGTATCGCTTACCAGTTTCCGCCACCTTGCATTGAGCATAGGATTGTTCCTATCCCAGGAACTAGTGCATCTGTTTTCTGATACTCGTTCTATCCATTGTACTATAGCATTCTTTTATTCTTTTTCAGGCTTATTATATGAAAAAGACAAAAAAATCAAATATAACAAAAAGAGCGGGAACGGGATGTAACTTCGTAATTTGATGGCAGTACAGTGTCAGTTTGTTGCCCTTGAACAAAGCACATACACTTATATATTTCCTTCATTTGGGATGGTTTTAGTTTTGACCTAGGTTCAGCCTTTGCCTTGTTTCACTGGTCAGTCCTCCCTCGGTTGGTTATCTCTTCCAATCATATGGAGAGTTTGTTTTGCCTCCTGCATAACAGACTTATACAGTGTCACTTTTTACTTCCATGGTCATCACGAGTCGTGCTTTTGTTCAAGGGAAGTCTAACCAGAGTCGGCCATTTTGCGGTGTCTCTTGACTCATTATTCAGTCGGCCTTCCCGGTCTTATTAGTATATTGTTCTATCACATCAGATGTTTTGGTCTTCTGCTCGTGCTGGTTTGAGAAGGTCCCCATTGACTTCTTGCTGGCGGGTTTGTCTCTCATCGACTACGACACATTTCTCTGAGAGTAAACCTAGAGCCGCACCCTGGCCCTATTTCCATCATTGATAGGTGACCTTGTGCTTAGCATTTGATCATCATTATGGGTCTTTGACTGAGTGGTTTCCCCTATGTTCGACCTCAGCATACATTATCACACTTGGGATTCGTGCAATACCTTGATTTCCATTTGACCCTATCGGTGGATTTCTCGCCTCTGTGTCAGCTTTCATTATTGGTTGGTTCAGAGGGTTTCTTCCATGTGCTAGCTTCATCTTGTGCATGTCGGAAACGTACTTCGGTTTTGGTTCCATCACTCTACTTCGTCCGATTCCTTCCAAATCTTGGCCTGCGGGTTACACTCGCGCTGGACTGATGTGGGATGCCTTAATGCTTTCCTTCCAGCAGATCTTTTCCCATCGACTCCGACTCATTGCTCTGGGAATAAGGTCTAGAGTCTTTTTGTCAGTACCTTAGGGTTTGCAGTCATCAGTGGCAAACTCTTCGCTATCGACAATGGGGATTCATCATTGCCTCCTGATTGGTAGATTCTTTCAAGTGTTCGACTTCAACTCATTCATTCGCACTTGTTAGATTGTACTGGGGCACCTTGACACTCATTTTCATTATTGGTGGGTTGTCTCGCGTTGGTTAACGGTATACATCATTGACCGGTAATCCAACGATTTCTCACATGGTCAACTTCAGCTCATTTATTCCCATTATGTAGAATTGTGCCATAGTGATCGGTGAAGACCTCGGGTTGCATCAGCATTTCTCGGTTCACTTTTGACAGTCCATTCAGTTTCTGCCAGTGATGTCGTTCACCCTTATATGTTGCAGTGTCAGTACAGCAGCATCCTATATGTTGGCTCTCGAGTTGCGTGATTGTACCATGTGTTCCACCCCTTATGATTTGGTACTTGGAGATTCAGTTACTTATATGATCAGACATCCAGTTTCAGCATCATTGATCAGCTTTCTATATGTGATACTTAGACATTGATTCTGACTTGTACTTCCGGGCCATGCTTAGATGATTCATTGTGTACTTTCAGTTCAGCTATACTTGTATACATGTTGGATCTATTCAGTACTTTCGATATGATGTATTTTTGACTGAGCATGGGTATGCCCGCCTCAGCATGAGTTGACTCTCTGTTTTCTTTCATTGGTTTTTGGCAGGCTGAAATCTGGTGAAGTCCTCTCTTGTCCTTGCAAAGTTCTTTCTATGTGCATAATACATTTCAGCCATCATGTACCCCTTCTGACCTCATATATTAGGGGGCATCTGTTATAGCATCATTTTTCACCCTCATGTGATTCATGATTGTCTCTTTGGCCTTGGGCACCCATTCCCACAGACTTGAACAAAATTCATTAAAAACAGTGTTAAAAATCCCATACGCGGGTATGCCCAGACTTTTCCACGTGTATACGTGAGTCCATACACACTTTTCCGCGTATGCCATTAAAATCATTAAAAAATATATAAAATTCCCTATTTTCGGGCTGGGTTGATGGTTACTCCAGTAGTTCAACCACCCCAGCACGTGGCCAACTGTTTCCAACTGATTGAAACTACTTTGAGGGAGTATAAAAGCCCCTCATGTGCATGGCCTAAGGGAGGGAGAAATTATAGATATTATACTCTGTTGGAATCCCAATTCAAGTCTGATTTCCCGTGCCTCCTGCACTTTCCCAGATTTTTACAGGAAACCCTTGTTTCCTGGAGATGTTCATCCATTTATATGTCATCTCGTGTGCACAAGTCTTGAAAGTATCCTAGCGAGGCAAGGGCGGGACGGATCCGGACGACTGTCTGTTCGAAGATCATGGAAGGATTTAGGTGATCTCTCCACTTTTTATTACTATACATGCTGTTCGTAATGAAGAAGAACCATCTTGTTCTTGAATTCACGTGTTAATATCTGCTTGCATATGTGAAAAAATTATTATTTAAGCATTTATTATTGTTTATATGATGTTTCACATGGATTTCACTGACATTTAGGATAAATATATGTTGTACAACTAGATTTCTGTGCACGTTTCTTCTTGGTTTTCAGGTTGAGGAGGAAGAAGGGTTGCTGGGGGTTTGGACCCCGCGGGTTTTACATCAAACGTAGGATTATGGGTGAGTTCTACTATCGATGTTATCTAGGTTTTAGCATACAAGTGTGGTTGTGTGAGTCCTTATTGAGTAGCATGCCCTGATCTGTGGAGGTTTTGACCCAACAAACCTCTAGGGAGTTATTTCAATGCTGATATTAATTTCATTAGCAGGTATCATTCTACATGTATTAACCTTAGATATGGTGTATTTTAATACTCACACTCCAATGTCAATGTAGATAGGGTATACCATAACATTAATACCCATACAACCCATATGTACGGTCTACCACAACATTAATGCCCACATGAAAGATATGTATGGTCCCTTTAAGGTTTATAAAAATGTTTTTCAATGGTTTTGAAATGATGGTATTACAACCATCACATCACCTGATTTGTAGTTAATGTAAACGAACCCACCTGATGACTTATCTCACTCAATAGCCACCCAGTGGCAGGTCCCATGTACCCTCACGTGGCCCTCTCCCTTTTCGAGGCCATAGGTGGACAATGGAGATCATTTGTGAGGAGATATACAACTCAAAGGATTTTTCAAAACCCTAAGGGTTTAACCCACCAAAATCTGCCTCATTTCATCATTTCTCTGGGTGCATTGCACCCATTTGGTCTAAGAGAGCTATGCCTCAATAGCTCGACCTGCAACTCAGTTTTTCAAAGGCACTATCTCTCGATTTCTCTCTAAAAAATGAACCTCCACTATTCACATGCTGGCTATGGAAATAGTATGGTTCTATGTTGTCATTATATTATAGGTAAGGGGTTTCACTGTATTTTCATTTTAGCTATCGTGACCTCTTACTCATTTTTTTTCCAATGCCTTTTGGTGGGTTTTTGGCAGGGAAATCCCATAGAATTTTTTACTGGGCATTCATCATTCTCTCAGGTAGGCTTTCTCTCAATAAATTTGGTTTCTTTATCATCCTCTCACAACACATTTGTGGATTCTGTCTGTGTGGTTCCATGAGGTATGGAAACATTCGGTGAAAATGCACCTGGGGTCAGGTCAATGGAGTGATTTGTTTGATAATGTAGAGGAACCTCTGTGGATTAGGAGAAAATTTCCTCATATTCCTCCACAAAATTTTCCATCTGCTGCTGCCATGCACGGGAGCCGTTTTTCAAGGTTTTTGACACAATATTCTTCTTTCCTTGTGGGCGAATTGTAATGAAAATAAATTTCCTGGTTTGGGAAACAATCTTACGACGTTGTTTTGCAGTATTCAAAGAGATGGAAGGAGGCGGTACTACTTTCGGTATCCTTTACAATTTATTTCCCAGAGTAATAACAATAGAATGAGGCCTAGACTCATACCTAGTGTTTCACTTCCACAAGTATGGTTGGCCCAATAATACATCGGACACATCAATAGGAGCAACATCACGAAGCATCTCATCCGTGAATGGCTTAATGATGTACAAAAGGTGACACTGTTGGCGGAGGTGGAGATATATTTGTTGGTGAAGCCATCTAATGGTATATAGGTGCGAGTGTGCTATGGTTGGTAGTTTGAGCCACTTCACAAAATATTTTGAAAATAGGTTCTTTTGGCATCCTCTATTTACAACGAATTGCAGTGCAGAACCCTTCACCCACATCTACAAATGGAAGAGGCGATCCCCCTCCTCTAGATCCTCGGGATCCTCCCTCTGGAGTTTGGTGGTGGAAAAAATGGCACTGGGATCTGCATCAATGATATGCTTCCCTTTGTAATCACCCTTGTCTAGTTCTGACTCATGATCAGAACATTCATCCGATTCAGGTGCCTTCAGTTTTTCCACCAACGACTAATTGGCCAAACACTTGTTTGTGTTGTGAGGGGATGTTATGAAATTCGCACCACTTCCCCATGTACTTCTTTGGATTTTTTTTATTATTCTAATTAGCATCACTTTGGATTTTCCCCTTGTTCTGCGGTTCAGGGATGTATCTCCCTAGTTTCAGATTCATGGATCAAAATTCTCTCTTCTTCTGCTTAAATTTCTCCTCTACCTTGGCAGCACAGTGATACGTCATGCCAAGTGAGGAAATGTCGAGGAAATCCATTTCCTCTTGAATGTACCTATTCAAACAACTGCGGTACTTGAGCACCAAATGTCTCTCTGAATCTTTGATACTGAACTTTGTGAGTAGGGTATAGAAAAAATTCTTCATTTCATGCACATATTGATCCCTTTGTTGTCGTAGCATGGCCCATTAGATCTAATTTTCCTCATAGTTACCCAGAAGGTAATATTTCTCCTTGATGCCATCTTGGAATGAATTCCAAGTGGGTGTGGCCAAGAACAGAGACGTTTCCATCTCGTTCTTATCCTCATAGTAGGTTTCCAACCAGTATTTGAAATAGGGGAAGCTTTGAGGAGTCCAAAAGTAATATTTTCTCGGTCAAATAAATCATGGACCGAGAAATACTCTTCCAGAAAATTCAATCAGCTATCTATGACATCTGCATCTATATATCCTTCAAATATAGGAATGTTGAAGTTGACATATACCTTGAAAGGAGAGGTGCCTCCAAAGTGGCTGTTGGATGTAGTTGCGTCATCGGTGGGCATCCGTTCAAGGATCTGGGCAAAGTTATCCATCATCACATTCCTCTGTTTATTGAGGGATTCCTTGAGAAATAATTTGATAGGATATCCTTCTCCCTCCTCATTTTTTTCTTCTACCATGGAATGTCTTTGGGGTTTGTGAGGCTACTCTTGCAAGGGTTAAACCAATCGAGCCCTAACTCCTTATACCCTAACCTCGTTGAGGACATGTAAAGAAAAACAGAGAAAGAGCAAACTGCTCTGATACCATTGATCCTGATTTATGTAGGAACACAATGAAGTACAAAAATACACATAAAACCAGAGATGCAGTAGAAATAAAACCTCATTTCCTTAATAACAAATAACTGAAATATTCTTACAGACATAATGGAAATAAATTGGCTAGGGTGCTGGTATCTTATCTATGAGAAGAGATGTGCTAGCTACATGCCTCTGAAATTTGTTACAATGAGGCTCAAGGGCCTATTTATTGTTTAGAAACAATGCAAATCCATAAACATCCAAAACCTAGCCCTAGGAAATGAAGTGCCAAAACTATGGGCCTCATTTGGGTAAACTGGTACATCAACTTCCCGGGGACGTAACTTTGGCATTTGATCTCTGTTTCGCATGTTGAATACCTCGTTAGAAATAAATATCTGAGAAATACAATTTTTGACATGAGAAACATCAAAATAACTTCCTTGTTTCTCCCATATTTCCCCAAAAACGTTGTTTAGGGCCTAAAAACGGCTCCAGAAGTTCAGGACATGAAAACTGCTAAAAATAGTAAGTTGTGCTAAAACTGAAAAAATGAAAGAACCAATGGTGGGGGTCCAAGTGGAATAGGTGGGTGGCCACCAATATCCACATAGATCATTTTGTATCCTTGGATTTCAGCTTGCTGTAATTTTTTTTGCAATTCCAAATATCAGGAATATTATGACAAAACTTGTTGGATTTATTCCTCAACATTGAATTTTACACCGCAACCTGTGTAAGAAAAAAAAATGATGAGAATTTCTACTTAAGGATTCTACAATTCGGTTTTCCTTTCCTTTAATGTGTTTCATATCCATATCAAATTCACTAAGGAAAGCTAACCATCTCATTTTCCTTGCATTCAAATCTAGTTCACTAAAGAATTATTCCAGACTAATATGATCAGTCATCAGCACAAATTTCTTACCCAACAGGTAACGTCGCCACATTTTTAATGCATGTATGAAATAATCTAATTCTGTGTCATAAAATGCATAATTTTTCTCATAATTCTTCTATTTTGTAGACTGATAGGCTATCACTACATTGTCTTGCAGCAATACCCTCCCAATCCTTCTATGCAAGCATCAGTGCACACAAAAAATTCCTTTTCTGGATCATCAATTTTTAGGATGGGGGAAATAGTTAGTTTATGTTTCAGCTTCTCAAAGCTTTCTTGGCACTTGGATGTCCACTCAAACTTCACACCCTTTTTCTGCAAAGAGGTAATAGGATAAAACAATGCAGAAAATCCCTCCAAAAATCTATAGTAATATATGACAATACCCATGAATGGATGCATTGATGATACATATGTGGGTACAGGCCAATTTAAAATTTCTTATACTTTTTCTAGATCTACGGTCAGCCCTTCTTTATAAATAACATGTATGAGATATTGAATCTTCGGTCTGTAAAAATCACATTTGTTGAGTTTTGCATACAGTTGGTGTTCTCTCAGTGTTTGCAACACTATTTGAATATGTTTTTGGTGTTTCTCTTTGTTCTTAGAGCACACCAGAATATCATCTATGAAGAGTAGCACAAAATTGTCTAGATGTTTGTGTATAACATTGTTCATTAAACACATGAATGCATTAGTGGCGTTTGTCAGTCCGAAAGGTAGTACTACGAACTCGTAATGTCCATAATGAGTTTAGAAAGTTGTTTTGAGGATTTCTTCGTCTTCGATGTGACGCTGGTGATAACTGGTTCTCAAGTCAATTTTTGAGAATATGGTTTCCCCCCTTACTTGGTGAAATAGGTCGTTTATTCATGGTAGGGGGTAGCTATTTTTTATGGTTAACTTATTTAATTTTATGTATTCTATGCAAATCATGAGGCTAACACATTTTTTATTGATGAATAAAACTAGCACTCCCCATGGCGACACACTTGGTCTGATATACTCCTTGTTTAAAAATTCCTATAAATGAAGTATTTCTTATAATAGCTCAAGGGTTCTAATTATATATTGATCTTGGGAAACTAGGATAGCTCCTAGTACCAACTCAATAGAGAAATCAATATCTCTCTAAGGGGGAAGTTGAGGAACCTATTCAGGGAATACATCCTAGAAGTCCTTAATCACCAGTAAATTTTCTACAGGTTCATTTTTTGCTTGTTGTCCCGGATCTTCAATTAGTACAATAGACACTGGACATCCCTACCTTGCTATTTCATTCAACTGTAATTAAAAAAATTGCCTAATAGACACAGGTTTTGGTTTCCTTTTCACTATAATTGACTATCCTAAAGCATTAGTACAATTTATTATTTTTCCCAAACAATTTACTACAACTTTCTTTTGTTCCAGCCAATCCATACCAACTATTAAGTCATAAGATCATAAGGGGAGAATATTCAAATTCAGATCTGTAGTGTACTAATTCAGGTTTATAGGAAGCTTGTGCAATTTATGGGTTACCTTTCATTTGGTTCCGGTAGCCAACTAGACTAGCCAAGAGTGCTAAATTTTTTCTGTCTAAAATTTGCAATTTTCCACTATGTGTGGATTAATATAACTTAAAATAGCTCCGAGATCAATTAAAACAGACACAGTTTGGTCAGAAATGAGACCTTCAATTTCAATCATGGTTGATTGATGTTTAGCCTGTCAATCTTCTAATGAGGCGTTGATTCAGGGAATGCTTTGGGAAAAATCATTCACCATGGTTTCCTCAAACACTTCTGGAATGTTTTGAATAACACGAGTGTTTTGTGCACATTCCTGCAACATGTGAGTTTCTTCGTATCCCAAGGAATTGAAAGGTTCCTTGGTTTTTACCACTGTATCCTACTTGATGTTCCCTTCCATGGGCTTGGAACCTATGTGTGAATGGGTTGACTGATTTTTTCTGCAGCTATTGAACCCTTTCCAGTGGTGATTTCTGCCAAAAAATTTTAGATAGGATGATTTTCTTCTTTTTGAGCTTGCTTCGGCCTTCCATTTCTCCTTATTCTGCCAAATTTTCAAATGATCATTACTGCCTTTAAAATGTTGATAGCCCAATCGGTATTTCCTAACAGCGTCATCCATAGTCTTTGGGTTGTCAAACTCAATTCTTTATTTGTATATGATGGGTAAATAATTTAGAAATATTTTTACCTTCTATTTTTCTTCTTTTTTGTATGGTACATAGTGAAGTAAATTTGAGAACTTCATCATAGATTCATCAATCATAAGTTGTCTTGGTCTTAGCTCATGGAATTCCTTCGATCTGTCATCATAATACCTCTCACTAAGGTATTGGGATTTAAAATTCTCCTGAAACTCTTCCCATGAGAGAGTCTTTTCATCCAACAAGTGTATGATTTTAGTCTCTTCCCACCCAAGTGTGTCTTTACCATGCAATTCGTAAATGCCCAAACTTGCTTTTATAATACTTCCATACTAATATACTTGAAAATATTTACCATATTCAGGAGCTAGGCTTCCACATCATCTTCCTTCTACATGTCAAAGGTTGGAGGCTTGATCTTGTGGAATTCCCCCTGAAAATCCTTCCTCCTTTTGGACTTAGAGTCTACTTTCCCTATACTCTTCCCCACTCTCAAACTTCTCTAAGTTGGTTTATATTTCTTTTCTTTTCACTTTTTCTTGTTCTTCCTCTCGATGACTCAACCTAGAGTTTAAATCTCTTATTAACCTCTCTTTTTCATTACTATCTTGGAGTAAATGTTCATTTCTAGTTCTTAGCTAAACCATTTCCTGCTGCAATTTTTTGATAATTTCCAACATATGGGCATTGGAATCTTGTAATATCCCAAAATAAGAAAAGAAATAATATAGAACAAAATAATGGAAATAGCAGTGAATAACATTAAACCAACATGTGAGACAAACATGGAGCGATTTTACTATGTAAATACGTAGAAAATAAGTACAATAAATATGGGAACAACTCAAATAATAAAGGCAAACAGTCCTCCCATGAATACATATGTCAAAACCAGAATGTTGCTGCAATGTAGAATGTTGAAGAGACAAGACAATGCAATTCCAATGAGTGAACTGATACTATTAAAGTATAATGATATGGATCTCTTAATATGCGGCTCAAGGAATTTCGAGAACAGAGATCTAGATCCCCAAGAACCTTTCCAAGACAAACCAAAAAGGGTTTCCAGAAATACACCAAATACAAAATGGTGATCTACAACCCTAAGACTAAAGAATCACTGCAAATGAATCACATAGAAGGAGGTGGATGAAAATGATATATAAATGTATAGAACTCTTCTAATAGATCCTCCAAGTAAAAGGTTGATCCCTCTACTGAAGATCTAACCCTCCAAAAAAAGCACAGAAACCACCACTACAACTGCTCTCCAAAATAACGCAGCCAAAGAGGGAAATTTCACTGTAAGCGGGTGGTAGTAGCTTCACCTAGTGTGAAATTATGAAATAAAGCCCAAGGACCTTGCCTGTTGGCCTCCCAATGGAATTTATACCTCTCCATTGAAAACAACACAGAAAATGGCCCTGCTAATTCTCCACTACCTCTACCCCACAACACAACACAACTCTGACAGAAATTGCACTGTAGAAGAAGACTGAAGCTGGTCTGAATGCTAGAATGTGGATATGAAGCGCATAAACCTCTCCTGAGTTGGCAGTCAAAGTCCCCCGAGGAAGAGTGTGGGATTCCTGCTCGAGAACACCCTGGTGCTAAACAGCACAACACACTCCGCTAAATAGCTGAAGAGTGCAAGAAGTCATAAAGACCACAAAATCAATAATAAAAAACATACCGCTCTATGGCTTTTCCCTCATTATATGTAATGTGAGCCTTCTCACCTTGGGCTCCACTCATTAAATCCACTACTATCATGGGTACTTGTTCCCATTAACACCGCATTCTCTCTTATTGATAATCCACTCCCTCCATACCAGAGTTGTTGATTTGGTCAAACTTGACCCCATCGACATGGTCCAACCCTTGTTCACACACGAGGGTGATTTATCTAGCTATCAAGATGATACCTATTCACATTAAGAGGGATTGTATTCCTACTAAACAGATTTATGGGTCTCTATACCCACTTATTCATCTATATAAATGATAAAAGAAAAAATCAATATTCAAATTCGTTGCAAACTAATTTTGGAATATTACAGTCCTCCCCTCCAAAATTTTGCTTTTCCTCAAGAAATTTCAAGGATATAATTGAGAAGCCTCCTCTTCTTATCCTATAGCATCCTCATATGATAATTTCCTCCACTGAACAAGATGCTCTCTCATCAATTTGTCCCTTAGTTGCTCCTCCCACGTGTACAAGTTATCCTTTGGTAACAATTCGAAATGGCTCTCATCATGAAGTAGTCGGATATCCATGGAGGCAACTATATGCTATATAGAGGCCTTCTTGAAGCATGGAATTTGAAAAATGTAGCAAAATTCAATCCACATGAGAAGCTCCAATCCCCAAGCAATCATCCAAGAAAAATGAATCACCCTCCAAAATGGTAATTCATAGAAAAAATCTTCCAGCTTTGGCTCCTACAATGTGGGTGGGCTGCATAGATAAACATGATAGACCAAATTTTCTATCCCACGCTATATCTCTCTCCACTTATGATATGTGTAGAGAGGATGCTGATTCTGGGCTGCTATAATGTTGCCTTCAAGAGGAAAAAATGAAACTAGATCCTCAAAGACCCCTTCTCTAGTTTCATGAATCTTGCTTGCCCAAACAATCCCATATAGAGTGAATATAACATCATCACAATATGCAGTCCAAATGATAAATATATTTAGGTTATATTTGATGCTGGATGGTACGAACAGTTTCCCAAGTGGTTACAACGCAGTTTTGCTACTTGCTGTTTTAGAACATCATGTGGCAAGTCGTCTACAACAATTTTGTAGTTGTGCATATTATCTCATCTACTAGAAAATAGTAAATGGAATTATGTATCAACTGAGAATACAAATAATAGCACAATACTTTCCCAAAGCCATATAATAAATGGCTATCTCCATCACTGATGTTGGTCCCAAAAATAGGCTTACCCCCTTGTGGAGCAATGTACTATATATAAATGGCAAGAGAATTAAAGTAATTTGTTAGATGGTCAATAAGTACAAACATACAACTCTTACAATGTAAGATGATAATGAGGTCCATGTGGGGTCTCTCCATAGCGGTATGATATATCTCCATGGGGCCTTGGTGAATGGAAACGAATAAACCAAGTGCTGCATGTAAGGCCTTCTTCTTATGCTTGGAAATACAAGTCAAAAATATAATATCATGGTAATAGATGTCTACATCCACCACTCCATAACTCTCATCTCCTACTTTCCCATCAAGTGCATCATATGTGAAGTGACCCTTCAAACACTCCATCAATAGATACATACTTCCAAGTGACAACACTATTGGCCTTTATGGAAAGGTTCCTGTCATCTCATAACTCCTCTCTTTGACATTCCCAATGCCAAAGTCACATGCCATAATGCTGCTACATATGGGAGACTCCTTCCTATGTGGAAGTACCTCTTGATCCTTCAAAGCTAAGGAGTAGCCCCTTTTCACCATGATTTTGGCACCCTCTACTCCTGAAACATCATGCAAGGTATGGCAGAAAATCATCCCATACTCTCCCAAGAGTATCCAAAGCAACAATAACTCTTGCTTCCTCCTCATGTAATCATGATACAAGTCATGGAGTAATATCATGATAGTTGACTTGTAGAATGCCCCGTACAACCAAATCAACCAAATATTTTGTTGCCATATCATATGGGTGCCATGAAATGCCCTAAACCTCAACACACCTTTTGGAATAGGATATGTCACATGATGGCCAAACCCTTTCAGGAGTATCCATCGCAACCTTTCCTCCTGCTGCCCTATTTCATAGATCTGCAAGTGGCTCACCAACCTCTTGCCCATCATCATCACCCATCCAACCAACTGTGGGTGTCTCCTATCATGCTCCCAATTGCTATCCCTCTAATGGAGAATACCATCCTCCCAAATCTCATCACTATATTTGCACTTCATGGGATGTTGAAGTGCAACCTCCTGGAGATCTCCACATGAATACCACTCATCAATGACCAAGTTGAACCCATATGATTCCAAATATGTTGTATGCAAACGCTTCTCTTTGAGTTGTGATGTGCTCATGAAGAAGGATGTATCATAATAATGGGAGATGTCATCCATCATAGGATGTCTTCCATCAACCATCTACCTATCCAATGGTATACAATTATGGTCATTGGAATGCTCCAATAATAGTTGGGCCCCCAACTCATCACTGCTACTCAATGACAATTCTGTTGATCTCCATGGTGGTACATCTTCTATCTCATGATCATGCATAATTCTAAACACACAATTATGCATTGGATTAATTAGGATTATGGTCATACTATCCTCCAAAACTCTACACCCCAACCCAAAGTGTTGTGGGTAGCTCAACAATAAGAAACCAGGACGGCTATACAACTCCTCCTTGATCCAGTCAAGGGTAATCTGTAGAGTGATAGTCTGCTTCTCTAAATTAGCAGTGTGATTTGACCATAGGTAATGCAATTGCCCTGATGGCATGTCCCCACGACTCTCCATATGATGTGCTGAGATAAAAGGAAGTGGAAATTATGGATACCTTGGTTAAGTTGATCCTTGGGAATATCTTGTACTGCTACAAGGGCTCCTCCCACCGGTGTATTGACTCCTCCAACTTCTGGTGATGGTGATGGCTTCTCCTCTACTGCTGCACCAACACTAGTATAAGTCTCCTCCTCACCATGCATTTCGTGAATCATGCATGGGACTCTAAATTTCAAGAGATCAAGACCAATTTCCAAGGGTGCAAGTGTTCCTTCTCCTGAAACAAGTTCTCCTGTAGCAAGTGGTGGTGGAATTTTATTTTCCTCTAGTTTCCTTCTATCAAACTTCTCGATAAGAATTTGAGTAAAATTTGCATAAGCAGTCACTCTTGCATGTTTCAAATGGATGAACCACCAAATGTTTGCTTCACCCTCAAGGTGCAGTGCTGCAATCTTGACAACTTCTATTTCTGCTACTAGATGTAGCAGGAAGAATTTATCTAACTTCCTTCTCCAAGCCCTTGTTGTGCATGTGGTTGACCCATCAAATGTAGATAATAGAAATCTATTGGGTTTTCTCCTTCTTCTGTTGCTGCAATATCTCCTCTCTTCTTTGATCTGAATAAAATGTTGGAGAGTTAGATTCTCCTTAAAAGCCCTTGATTGAGACATGTACTCTGCAAGATAATCACTTAGAATCTCATGATATAAGTTTCCTCCATCTCCATGCCTTTCATCTTCCTCTTCAAAGAAAATAGGCATAGTGGATTTCTTTGGAGCTCTATGCAATACCGGTTTCTTTAGCTACTGCTAGGAAGTGCATGGACATTCCTCATCTTGAAACCCTCTTTAGGTCTCATTTAATCTCTCCTCTCTCATCTGCTTGACCTCCTTGCATAGGTTCTTCATAGATCTGAAAAGATATTAGGTAAAACTCATTCCTTATATCATTGTACATCTCTTCTTCTACTTCTTCTTATTATTATTCTGATAGCATATTGGCTAAAACTCACAGGTTGAGCCAAGTTTATGCTCTGATACCACTGTAATATCCCAAGATATGAAAAGCAACGATATAGAACAAAATAATGGAAATAGAAGTGAATAACATTACACCAACATGTGGTACAAACATGGAGACATTTTATTATGTAAATCAATAGAAAATAAGTGCAATAAATATGAGCACAACTCAAATAGTCAAGGAAAACAAGCCTCCCATGAATACATATGCCAAAACAAGAATCCTGCTGCAATGTAGAATTATAGAGAGACAAGACAACGTAGTTTCATTGAGTAAAATACTACTATTAAAGTACAATGATATGGACCTCTTAATATGTGGCTCAAGGAATGTCGGGAATAGAGATATATATCCCCAGGTACCTTTCCAAGACAACCCAAAAATGCTTTCTGGAAATACACCAAATACCAAATGGTGATCTATAGCCCTAAGACTGAAGAATCACTGCAAATAAAACACATAGAAGGAGGTGGCTGAAACTGATATAGAAATGTATATAAATCCTCCAATATATCCTCCAAGTAAAATTTTGACCCCTCTAATGAAGATCTAACCATCCAAACAAAGCATTGAAACCACCACTGAAACACTTCTCCAAAATAATGCAGTCTAAGAGGGAAACTGCGCTGTAAGGGGGTGGTAATAGCTTGGCCTAGTGCCAAATGATGAAATAAATCCCGAGGACATTCCTTGCTAGCTTCCCAATGGAAAGGATACTTCTCCACTAAAAAAAAAACACAAGAAATTGGCCCTATCAATTCTCCAATTCCTCTACCGTTCAACACAACACAACTCTTACAGAAACTGCGTTATAGAAGTAGACTGAATCTACCCTGAATGCCGGAATGTGGATATGAAGATCATAAACATCTCCTCAGTGGGAAATCGAAGTCGCACGAGGATGAGTGTGAGATTCCCTAGTGCTAAATAGTACAACAGAATCCGCTAAACAGCTGAAGAGTGGAAGAAGTCATATAGAACAAAAAATCAATAATCAACAACATACCCCTCTATGGTTGCCTTTCCCTCCATATATGAAATGTGAGCCTTCTCACCTTGGGCCCCACTCATTAAAGCCACTACTATCATGAATACTTCCTCCCATTAACATTGTGCTATCTCTCATTGATGATCCACTCCCTCCATATGAGTGTTGTTGATTTGTTCAAACTTGGCCCCATCCACATGCTCCAACCCTTGTTCACAAATGAAGGTGCTTTATCCAGCTATCAAGATGATCCCTGTTCACATTAAGAGGGATTTTATTCTTACCAAAGATATTTATGGGTCACCCTACCCACTTATTCATCTATCTAAATGATAAAAGAAAAAATTAATATTCAAATTAGCCGCAAGCTAATTTTGGAATATTACAAATCTAGTGGGTCATCCTTGTCCCCAAATTCCACATACATCTCTTCTCTCTCAGACATGAAAACAACTATAATTATCTATGCCCCTTATATCTGATGCACTTGAAATAATTATCATTCATAAACCATAATATGTAACTAATCATTGTTTTGTAGCACAATTATTTTAACCATACTTTAAAATTTCTAGATAGTAGAATTTCTAGTGTTGGGGTCCATAAGCCCATTGTTTTAACTTGGGCCATGATACCACTTGTCATGTCCCCCAATTTTTTATATATATCATATACTTACCTATTCTAATGGTCATAATCCCTCTTTTAACTTCTTACTAAAACAACATTTTAACTATGGTTACAGTGGTTTTCTAATTCAAACCTTGATCTATAACTAAGATTTTTAGTTACGCTCTCTCAGCAGGTTGGATCCTTATTAGTAGAAGGGTCCTAACCATTTATTTAGTTACATTAATTTTTTATAGGTTAAATTTGTTAACCTATCATTTATATTTCATAATCTTCATTCTAACCTTTCCTTACCTCTACTTACCTTTTAATAGTTCACATGTCTTCTCCTTTTGATTTCCTAACCCATACTCTATACCTAATATTTAGTTATGCATTCACCTAAACTTTATTAATGTCATTAACTAAGGTATGATTGTATTAACCTTATCTATGGTGTATTTTAATACTCACACTCCTATGTCAACGTAGATAGGGTCTACCATAACATTAATACCCATACAATCAATATGTATGGTCTACCACAACATTAATACCCATACGAAATATATGTATGTTTTGTCTAACATTTATATAGATGTTTTGCTATGGTTTTGAGACAAGGATATTACAACACTCACATCACCTCATTCAAAATTTATGTATAAAACCCAACCTGATGACTTGTATCACTTAATAGACACCTAGTGGCAGGGGCCATGTGCCCTCACATGGCCGTCATCCTTTTCGAGGCCAAAGGTGGACGATGGAGATCATTTGTGAGCAGATCTATAGCTCAAAGGATTTTCTGAAACCCTAAGTGTTTAACCCACCAAACTCTGCCTCATTTCATCATGTATGTACTTGAATTGCAGTCGTTTGGTCTAAGAGAGCTATGCCTCTATAGCTCGACGTGCAACTTAGTTTTTTAGAGGCCCCGTGGCTCAACTTATCTCTACAAAATGAACCTCCACTATTTGCACGCTGGCTATGGACAAAGATTGGTTCTATGTCTCCATGATCTTACAGGTAAGTGGTTTCACTATATTTTCTTTTTGGCTGCCATGACCTCTTAGTCGTATTGTTTTCTAATATATTTTTGTGGGTTTTCAAAGGGAAACCCCATAGCGTTTTCGACTGGGAATTCATCATTCTCTTAGGTAAGTTTTATACAAGATTTACCTTTGTTTTAGCTATGTATTTCCATTTATTTTATCATACCCATATGATTATGGGTTATTTTTTGTTCACGGTCAGGAGCCCTTTGCCTCCAATGCGAAGATGTTGGGTAAATACATATTTTTTCCCTCAAGTGTTTTGTTGGCACTTGTTTGAATTCAAACTAGAAACCCTCCAACCATGTTCGTCATATAAGGTAAGTCTTCTTCGTTTCACCTTCTCGGTTCAACAATTTCCCTCTCGTTCACACTTTAATTTTTGAGTTGAATATGTTATCACTCAGGTTTTCCTAGAAGTTGTGTAAGAGGAAAGTATACCCGAGGTAACCACAAACCAACCTTTTAGATGCAGAATCTAGCCAATCTGCATCCAGAGAGGGCTCTCTCTTTATGATTTATCTTTGTTCTTGGAAGGTTTTAGGCTAGTTATAGATTCAAGAGTTTGTTTTGGGAAATGGTGGAATCCACAAACTAAGGGCAAGGTTGAGGGATTTCAGTCCATTGGGCTATGGAGTCAAAGGATGGCTTTACTGGATTTCTATTCTAAACACAAGATGGTATTACAGGGCAAGATAGCTAGACAGAGAACAATCCTTAAAATTTAAAGTGGATGGGATGATCTTGAAGGGATGAAAGGCAATGAAGAATCTTTCACCATGTTCAAAAGAAAGAAGTGAAATGACTACAAACAAAGAGCAATGAAGAATTCCGTGTTATAGTAATCAAACAATGTTTAAATTAGCAAAGCAGGAGCATTTAAGAATTCATGCTTATAGCTAATTTAGAAGAAAACATTAAGAATAACCACATTTGAAAACAGAGTACAATTAAGAAAATTCTGTTTCAATCCTTTATGTAAATTATTCAGAAATGGATATGATGGTATTATAAACTAATATAAAATTTCAGACAAAGGGTAGAAACACTTATTGAACTGTAGTCCAACACATGAATCCCGCAACAAGTCCAGTGCTTCAAATCGTCATCCAGTAAGCCACAAGTAAATTTCTCCAAAAGCTTTTATTCCGAAAATCTCAATGTTACAGCAGAGTAATAGAATCCACCCTCAACACTCTCTTTGAGGGTTTATTTATACACAAAATAATCTAAAATAATCTTACACTAACTTAGCCAATAATCTAGGCTGACTTAAAGCATATTTACAAACAAACAAGAGACAAATGGTCTCGTGGATAGAATAATGTATAACTGCCGATGTGCTGTTCCTTTCTTCGTGGACGTGCTGGAGGTAGTGCTTAAAATAGGGCTCTCTGCTGTCTCTTGCGTATTTCTTTGACTTGTTAGACACTTTTTCTTTTCACGGATACTCTTTAACCTTTCATCTGATACTCTTTCATCTGTTTTCCTGTTTTTACCATTTACTTCATAGTAAAAATAAATTCTCATCCTGAAAACAACTTTTACAGAATCTCCAACATTTCATGCCACCATTGATCATCTGGTATCATAGTTCTTCTGAGCTTTCTCAAAGTTTCATCTGCTTCAGTAAGTTTATAAAAAGTGGGATCATTTGGAAATAGATACTTTATTTCATGCTCCAGATGAAATAAATTCCTTACTTTATCATAAATACTTTTCCCAGTTGGTAATGCAGGTTCTGATGAGCTAGTAGAACCTACAGCTGCATTTTTAGCATGAGCCTTTATTCTCTTCTCATAGGTTTCCAAGTCTACTATTTGATCTTCTGTGAGCATGGGACTTGGTAACCCACTATCCAGCAAAGCTTGAAATTTCTCTCTGAAAACGTTGATATCAACCAAAATGTCTGTACACTTTCTTTCTAAATTTTGCATGAAAGTCCTCTTGGTGAAAACTCTCTTTGCTTCCAAAACTGCGCCTGTCCTGTCATCAATTCCTAACAATGCAAGCTGTTGCTTTGTTCTGGAATTCAAAAATTGAATGAGCTGATTGGCCTGCTCAGGCCTGCCTCTTAATTCATTTCTGGTCCTGTTTATTTCTTCTTGGGCTATTTTAACCAACTCATTTTGTTCAAAAATAGCTTGAATAGAGGGCCAAATACCCTTTATTAACTCAATGATGTTACCCCAAAGAATGTCATTTATTTCGTTTAAAGGCTTCTCCAATGAAAGATCTTTTTCCAAAGCTTGAACCAGTTTTTCTAACATTTTTATCTCCCTGGTGTTATCAGCAGCTGTCTTTTTTGATGTATCATATTTTTCCTCCAATTTTACTAATTGCAATTTTGTTTCTTGGAGTTATGTGACCCTTAGCTGTAGACTTTCCATTTGCTTTATTAATTCATCAGAATTCAACCCAGAAGTGTTCACCTGAGATGGCTGTATCGACTGCCCTGTTATTGTAGTACCTGTTGTTGATGTCTGCCTGATAGTTTCCTGTTCCTACAAAGCTTTTTCCAATTCCTTCTCCGTTTCACTTAGTCGCTCAGTCATATTTAGGAGCAACTCCATCATTTCTTTCTGTGAATTCCCTTTTATAACTTCTTGGGTCTGAGGGTGCCTTGAGGCTGGCAATTTTAGTTGCTTTCTGAGTGCAGCTATATCATCCTCTTTCTTCTTTATCAATGCCTCAATACCTTTAATGTCTTTGGGATTGTGGCCCAAACCAATGATTATCTCTTCTAAAGACTTTATTCTATTATCTTTGGCCTGTGAAGAGGCCCTCTCAATTTTCAATTGTGCAGTAGTGTTATTCAAAGAGTCCTGCAGCGTTATAGCTGCTATGGCCTTGTTGGTGAGAGTAGAATAGACCATTTCTCCAGTTTGTCTGTGTAGCTCTATCTGGTCCAGGGGATGGATATCCTTTGCCAAAACTTCAAAATTTGTTCTGATGTAATCTGCTGCTGAAGTGGGCTTTGGCACCTTTTTTTTGAAGTGGCTCATCAGCATTTTGCCTTGTGAAAGGTCAAACGCTGACATTAGCCTTTCTTGATTATGGGGAGCCATCTTCATATACTGATCATATACCTTCATTTTCAATGGATCATTTTTTGCTTTAATATTAATGAAGGCTCTTTTAATATCTCCAGTGTCTGTCTTTGGTGGTCTGAAAGAGGAGACCTCAGTGCTTAATTGCTTTTGTAAAGCTTTCCCTTTCTGGCTTATGTTTGTTTCACTTGCTGTGCCAGTTTGCTGACTATCTTCCCTTCCATCATCAAATATTTCATCTATAATTTCCACATCTGGAGGTGGATTTGGTTTCTGTTTCTTGATCTGATGTACCTGTGAGGCCCCTTTTGGAGGTGTGGTATCTGGAGCCAGCCTCTTCTTCCCTATTTCCACATTTAATGGAGTTTGCAACTCTGGAATTTGTGTGTGCTTTGCCTGTGTGGGAGAAGCCTGTGATTGTTCCGGTGCTTTGGAAGTCTGTGGTTTTTCCGCCATGACCAAAGTTTCAATGACTTGAACTACAGGTTCTTTTCCTTTACCCTTGGGTTCTGCTGCTACTGATGGACTGCTTTCCTGTAATGCTTGCTGTAGAGTGGCTGCTGAAGATGTGCCAATGTAGGGTACCTGCATTTGACCACACGTTTCTAGGTCAAAGTTCTTCTCAACATCTTTCATAATTTTATTCATTTTATCATCTTCACTTTCTTCCTCAACAAGTGTTCCTTCAACCCATTCATCTTGATTTGCATACTGTTCTAGATCAGGAATCTTGTGGTGTACATAAGGAGATGATTTATTCTTTAATATCTTTTCACAAATAAAACCAAAGGGGTCATAAGGGACCCAACGGAAAGATGTTTGGAACTTTCTCTGTAATAGATTTTCTGCTTCTCTCTCAGCTTCCCTAGAATTGCAGATGAAAGGACCTAATTGGCTTTTGATCCTTAACTGAGCTTTCTTCTTTACATTACAAAAATGGATCACATCTGAATTGTTCATTTGCTTGAAGTATTCCAAGGCAAAAATCCTCATGGGCACATATCTGGGTAACCTGAATGGATGTAATTCACATCCATAAATCCTGATGACTGTATGGTTTTGATACAAATACCAATCCCCAACTTTATAACTCTTTGACAGTTGCAAGGTCTTTCTAATTTCATTACTGAGTCTTGGGGGAGGAATTCCTGTTAACAAAGTTGTTGCAGGATATACAAACTGATCAATGAATTTAGTGTAGGAATAGGGAGAATCAGAGGAAGAATGAATTATGGGGGACCAAAATATGACTGACCTGGGGTTTCCCTTGGCATCAAGTTTTTGAATAGGGAAAGGGAACTTTTCTGACTGATAGTAGATAATGAGATGATAGATGACTGAGGAATATTTAAAAACTTTTTCATCATCTAGCCTCATGAATTTATCATGGATCTTGTTGGCTATGAAGGAGGCAAAGTCATATTTAATCTCAGGAGGTTGCCCAGGAGTAAAAATGGATAGCAAAACCAAGGTTATCTCATCCACATATTCACTGGTGTTGAATCCCAAGACAAAAGATATCATATTTACAATGAGCCTTCCTAATGTATTGAAATAATAAAAACCATAGGGAGGAGACCCTTTTGGCTGATGCTCAGGCAACATGAAATTCTGACACATGGATTTTAGCTTTTCTGGAGTTAATTGCCTGGTCTTCTCAATCAATTCTTCCATGGACAATGGTGCTAGTTCTTGGTCTGGTTCAAAGTGTAACATGGCATTGATAGCCTGGGGAGTAATGGGAAACAGAACACTTTGATCAGGAGCTATTACAGCCCTCCGTGTGGGATCATAGTTTGAATGGAAATAATGGATGATTTCTGGGAAATAAATGACTGAAGGGATGAGATACCTTGGGAGATTGGATTCCCACAACCCTATAAGATCTTGCCCCTTTGAGTATTCGTCTCTGCAGCGACAATAACTCAATAGGGGACTTTCATCAAAATGCAGGTCTTTAATTTGGAAATCTTCATCTATCAAGGGTAAATATTCCAATTCACGGTGGGGAGCATTCAGTGGAGTGATATTCAAAGCTGCCGGGGCCTCCATTTTGGTTCTTGTGGATTCAAAATGGAGGTTTTTGATTTTCCTCGCAGGCCGGACGAGATTTCTAAAATGAAGGAAATTGGCGCAATTCGTTGGTTCAGGGAACAATTATACAGTTTTAAAACCTCTGGGGAAAACTCAGTGATGATTTATAATCACTATTTCAGCGAAAAACAACGAACACAGAGTTTTACTTGCAGTCGGGGTGGGAAAGGATAAATACCTGTTTTTTGAAGGAGGCTGGTTCTTTAACAGGTAACAAGCAATGGCGGAACTGTACTTGAACACGGGCGCAGCGGAATCTTGGAGGAAATCGGTCTATTACAGTGGAAATTCGAAAATCGCAGCGGGGAGCACTGTCGTTTTCAAATAACGAAAATAACAGAAAAACACGAAAAATGGCTTTATTTACAATTTAAAAGGGTTTTTTATTTTTCCGAGGTGTGACGTCATCGACGTACGGGCTGACGTATGCAAGGTCGGGCGGTAAGCGGTAAGTGGTAACCCCGCACCGCTTTTGGTCGAGGGTGGTTTAAATCGGGAGGGCAGCGATTCCACAAAGTGATCGCCACGTGGATGGTTGACTGTTCAAATACCGCCTGTTCCCCGCTCGTTAAAGTTCTCCCAAAGGATGGGTAGCGGGGTTCACGTGGATCGTTGATCTGCGAAGGGTTGATCCGACGGCTGAAGCGATGGGGGAATAAGCGGAGGTTTCAGATGTGGGCCCGCCGGGCTTTAAACACTTTTTAACGTTTTTTAATCACTCCGGGGGATATCTAATAGGCGGATAAAAGGTTATTAATTAGTCCTGATGACTAATTAATCCCGTATGCGTAAGGAAGGGGTTACGGCGGGGTTTGGTTAAGTGGAATGCCAGGTGGACAATCCACGGTGGCACGAAATTTTTCCGAAGTTTTATTTGGAATTAAAACTTTAGTTTTATTCAAATTTTTGTGTTTAAACATACATATCGCATGTTTAAAGTTTTTTGTATATATATTTTATTATATGGTAACCAATAAACATTATTTAATTACCATAAGGGCGGGATTATAATATAAAGATATATTTAACCAAAGGGTTTGTAAAGCAGGGTTTTTAATGAATACTTGGGAAAATTATTACTTTGGTTAAACTATATAATATAAGGGTTTTTGGGATATTTATGAAAAGGGAGTTATATACTTAGGATAAGGTATTTTATTAGGGATTTAGTACAATAGAGTTAAATGTAAATATGGCAAAGGACAAGGAAACTCAAATCATTTTGCACATCTAAGAAAGTGATAACTTCTGAAGTAAATTGCAATATCTTATCTTCAACACTTAAACTTAGAATAGCAAGTTATCTTGAGGGATTTTTATGGAATTTTGCATGAGTTTCCTAAGTAAAATAGGATTTTACTTAGGACAAAGTTAAAGATAGAAGATCATAATGATGGATTATCTCAAGTATTTAGGTCTTTTTGATCATTAGGCCGAGGGTCCGGTCCCTCCAGAAGTCAAGGAAATGCCTTGAGCCCCTTTGATCTCCAAAAACCTTAGTACTTTGGGGGAAATTAGTAAAACTTTAAGGGGAAAGTGATGAGGGAAGTTAATGATTTTGACTTTGCTTGCTGTGATTTTCTAGTGTATTTCCAGCTTTAGTACTTGTGATGAAAGTAAAGGATCAAAAACATATAGCAGCATCATTCATCAGATAACACTTTGCAGCACCATCTACCTACCCTATCTACTTAACACTACCATTTTCTCTTCTTTATTAGGGTGAATTTAGACTTGCAAACCCTTATCAATCTTTTCTTTTTTACAAGGCAAATCTATCTAATTCTACCCTTATTGCATCCAAGGGCTCAGATTAAACTGTTGAGCACCTTTTATTAACTCTACCTATCTACTTATCTGCCAAGATTAAACTGTTTGGTCAGATATTTATTCTCTATTCTACAACATGAAATTGAAAAATGAACTAGCCAAGCTTAAATAGTTTGACTATTCATGAATTGTGGCATAAAATACAAGTTGCACACAATTTGTTTATTACATTAGAGTAAAAGGTAGTGGCATTTAGACTTGCACACTTTCCTTGGCCTTTCTTTTTTATGGGGTTCATTTCTTTTACTTTTTGGCCATTTTTATTCTTTTTACCCTTTGATTTTTCTTTTAGGGTATACCCTCTTTACATTTTTTAAATTATTTGATTTTTTGGTTTTTCAAGAATATGGAACACCTTTGCTCAAGAAAAAGGTTTGAACATATTCCATAGTTCAATCAAGACAATCATGAAAGATGAAACCTATTGGTATAGGAGGCTAACACTGGCTCCACTTGGGGATGGCTTTTCCTTGTGAAAAGTCAAGAACAGCAGGTCAGATGCCTCAAAGTGTCTTCAAACTAGAAATATGAAGTCTTCCTTCTTCTGATAGCTTTATTTTACATATGATAGTGAAACTTTTGGAACTTAGGGCCTTCACTTCGGGCTTCAATTCCAAGAAGTCACCATCCAATCCACAACTGCATTAGAAAAAAGGATATATTATGTACAAGTTAGCAAAATCAAAACATTCTAGTAAATGGGATCAAAATAATGCTTGAGCATTCGACCATTGACTGGTCCTTCTT